>JAHWFP010124405.1:0-25923 GCA_023313725.1 Lithobius niger | reverse complement strand
GCTGAATGATAGCATGCCTTTACATTTCAACAGTGCTAGTTACTTGCAAGCAGCCAGTAATAAACATCAGCGTCATGCACTAAAAGCACGTTTATCGACTTCTGCTTGATACCTTACACTGCAATTAATTTTACGGGCTTATGCTGCACTCCAAGCAATGCTGAAACACTACGAAACTAGTATTCTTTTTACACCAGAGAGTGCAGTGCTTGCAAATAGAGCAGATAATTATCGAACAAAGATATGTAAGCGACGAGTAGTTCAACAGATCTTTAAAGAGACCTTCGCAAATTGTGTACCATATTGGTGTAGAATCGGAGGTTTTAGGACAGCCAGAAACTTGAACCTCGCTGTTATGAATTTCACGTTAGTGGATCTATGTAAACGTGATGGGAAAATCTCTAATGGCATATGGGTGCCAGCTTGACAACTTTCCCAATAAATAATTAGCCCAGAACTCCTATCAATGTGGCATGTCTTACTTTACTAGTAGGATAATTGCAATAATTCTGTTTTTGGTACACACTGGGGCAGAACGTGTGGATCTCGTGCAAAACGAAGGACTTTGCCCCAAACCAACACCAGCTCAAGGTTTTGATCCAGGAAAGGTAAGATTGCCAGAAATAATAGGTAAATAGATCGCTTCGATCTGTTTAGAGTTTTAGGGAGGGAAAACAACAAGCCTACTTGTCGATAAACTTAAAATTTTGATTGATACAGGGTGGTCTACAAAAAACTGACGACCTAAAATTGTCTAATTCCAACTTTTCTAGTTAGCACCCTTCAGAACCAGAAGAGGACAAAACTTTTCCCGTGTCATTGGATTTGGTTCTGAGGGGTGCTAACTAGAAAAGTTGGACTAAGAAAATTTTAAGTCGTCAGTTTTTTGTGGACCACCCTGTACTAATAATATGGGAGAATAATGAGTCTCGTGGGCTACTTCCTGAATCTGATATGTGAGTGGTATTAAAATTTAGTTAAACCAATGCACACACCGAATGATGGCGGCATTTCAGTACCATGTATACTGACACCACACAAAAACCCAAAACGGCCTCCACCAAATTGTGTCGTCAACTAACTTGTTATTCTTAATGAATCATTTCTGGGTTCACCTTAATGGGTTAAACATAACAACATTTTTGAATTCAGTATGAAGTCAGCGTTGTTTATTCAGGGATGAGTAAAAACTACGGTAGCTAATGGCAG
Source organism: Lithobius niger (assembly GCA_023313725.1). Classification (NCBI taxonomy): domain Eukaryota; kingdom Metazoa; phylum Arthropoda; class Chilopoda; order Lithobiomorpha; family Lithobiidae; genus Lithobius; species Lithobius niger. Next base: position 24,714 of record JAHWFP010124405.1, on the reverse strand, counting down.
CCATGAGGGCACATTTGCAGAATTTCTTGCTAACATCTTGCTTAGATTAGCTCCTTCGCCATAATTGAATGACAGTAATAGGTTACAAAATTCTGGGTATTTTGACTGGCCTAATAGTTTACTACGTATTTATACATGTAGTAATACGATTCTTCACGATAAAGTGGTATATTGTATATTTAAACTCATGTTGTTGTGCAGGATACGTAAACAGTCGCCCAAATGTGATGATAAATCCTCAAAATAAAAATAAAAATCGACTGCAGCAACTATACCTAGTCGCAAACGGTCTGCTGTAATCTTCACGCAACTTTTTCAACAAAAATGTTGAGGTGCACACCTCTACCACGCACTGCAATAGCGATCTCTTTTATATAATCTAAAAGTTGTAACCATCACAATTGCTAGTTAAAAATGTGTCAGATTTTAGGCCTATTTTGTACCTGCCGATTTAAATTCATTAGGAGCACCTAACGTTGAAATGAGTTCGAGAGTAGGCCTATTTATCCGTGCAACACGGTGTCGAGACTATTTTAAATGAAGCTGATGTGCGTTGTTAACGAAATCCTTTTGTTTTTATGGTTGCGTGTTTTTCTGTAGTGTTTAAATGCGACAATCAAATGTTATTATTTCATTGAGTTACGTCAAAAAGGTCTATCAGCTATAAGGAAGCAACGATGTTTTAATTTGCCGTCTATTTTAAAGTCCACTTGATTACCATTGAAAAAGCGCGACCGTTCTTTCCCATGCCGTTTCGGCTATACAGAAGACTAAAAAGTGGCCAGTAGGCCGTATATCTGACATCGACGACATGAATGTATTATCCATAATAGACAAGCCCATAATTAAGAAAATGATTAATCATCTTTTGTCCAAATCGACATGTAGCTTTTGGGATAATATTTAGACGATTGTAAGTTTTAGGGATGCCGTCTGCTGTTCATTCGTACAGACTCTTGTACGTTTGAGGCACTCCCAGCCGAAGCCATGGCTCCAGGAGACAATTCGAAATGAAAATTCCTAGATCTTTTATATACTAAAATCGACATGAGATTGAGGCATCACAGGGGCCTTCTATTCCCGGAAATTCCAGGGGTGGGCTGTGATCAGACTCGACCCTGGCATATCAGACAGTCGTGCTAACCCTGACCCCTCATTCGCACAGACCAACTAAACCGTTAAATAGATCAAACAAAACGCCCATACGGGTAAAGGGAACCAACGAGCTTTTGCCAAATAAAGTAGAGATATCACGCACAAAAATGGCAGCCACCAAATTAATGGTTCCAACCCAACAGGAAAAAAATAATGGGGAGGGGGGAGGAGGAAAACTGACTTCAAGGAGCTGCGCGGAAGAATTACAGAGGCTATCCGTTTTGTGAAGAACCAAATGTACGAAACGGGCTTGACAATATCAAATTACATGCTGACATACAGGAGCAGAGCGTGAGATTATATTTAGGGAGGGGGTGGTGGGCAGCTACACCTTTATTATTGATCCTGCTTTCTCTCACGTACCCCTCCCTCCTTTTTTTCGTTCCTTCCCGTCCTTCCTCTCTTTTCAGTTTTGTACTGAATTCTCCATAATTTTTTCCCATATCGTTTCATTTTTATTCATAACTAAGTTTCATGTTTCTCGTGAACCAGAATTGTTGATACTGAAAACTGTTTGTTTGTTCGTAAAATGCATTATTCATATTTGAAGTCGTTGTGGCATGTCAAAGCCCCTTAACCTCTTGACTTGCAAGCTTATCTACTATATTAATACCGTAAGCTTTCAAAGATCAGCAGCAGCCAACAATTAAAGTTTATCGTTACAATTAAAAGTAACGTGTTTTTCATGTTTATGTTTATTGATCCTATTAGGTCCTTACACCATTCGCTCACTCTAAAGCTAAACTTACACTACTTAAACCAGACAGCCATTAAACAACCGAGCATCACCCGAACAATCCCGTTCGCATCCTGGAAGCGAGGCGAGCAAGCAGTGAGGCGTTACCTTAAAATAAAAAACTCATTCACTCTTATTTTTCATTCTTCGTGCACGTGGGATGTCTTTGCTACGGTGCATAACAATTCTTGGTGCACGTGTTATGGATTTCAAAATTTCATCTAAAACAGTTCATACTGGATGGGTAAAATGAAAGACACCGTGTTTCAGCTAAACTCGTATACTTTTAAACCAACTAAGCTACTTTCCTAATTTCGAGGTAAGTAGGCCTCAAAATTGGCAGCTATTAACGATAAAATATCTTATTTGCTTCGTAGCTTCGTAGATTTCGGCTTTCTGAGCTGAGCTGAGCTGAATTGTTTCAAAGCAAGCAGCAACAATCATTGCGTGCGCGACCGTTCATACTCCGTAAATAAACAACAATTATAATTGCAACAAATTATATAATGACAATTTACCTTATTTTGTTGTAAAGTGTGCCATTGTCGACGTTTTGACTTTCGCTGATGAGCGGACTTGCTTGCTTACTGAATGCTGGGTTTCTCAGTGATTGTTTTTTTTAAGACTTCAATCAAACTTCATTGTGACTTTTTCAGGGCTACACCAAAACATCCGTGGGAATGTCCAAACACCTAAGATGGTGGAGAGATACAGAACCCACACTGGGAAAGTCAGCCAGGGGGCTCAAGTTCTGTGTGGGGGTGTTGGGGCACGGAGGCGGGTAGACGCGTACGGGAGGGGGGGGGGGGGAGAAACTGACAGTGCCAGTTACTTTCCTAACGCGACAAAACACCGGGAGAAGCTAAGTTTAGGAAATTCAATCATCGTGCAGCATGCACGGGTCCAGCTAGTTTTTTCTCATATTCGTCTTATTTTTGTCTTATGTGCACGTCCAAATCCATAACTCGGTCAAATTTTTTCAAGTTTGAATACACCATTTTAACCATTTTTCGAGAGCTATCCATTGGCGCTACTAAAAAGCCAGTTCATATAGTTTTTGAATTATTTAGAAAAAAGAACAGTTTGCCGGCCCCCAGCCAGGCCAGCTAAAAATGGTTTCTTTTGCTGAATTTTTGCTGTCAATTTTTGCTGTCAATTTTTGCATTGTTGTCTCAACGATGCTGCCTTGCCTTGAGATTTGAATTCTTCGGCCGCCTCAGTCACCCGATCGCGCATGCGCGATCCTCCCTATAAAAATGGGAACCCGATGGGTTCGTCATCTCATTGTCTCAAGGTGCGTCAAAAGGTGACTGTTGAGGGGAGGCAGGGAGGGCCTGAAGGTATTGTACTTTTTTCAGCAAAAGAAACTATTTTTAGCCGGCCTGGCTCGGGGCCGGCAAAATGTTCTTTCTTTATGCTGTAAAAGTACAAAACCTGTCAATTTTTGCATTGACAGGCTGACCTCGTCAAATTAGGTGGCGGGCACCTTTTGACTGAGTTCCCTGGGGCGCTGAGGCTGGCGGTTATGGTTTTGGAAACAGTTTGGAGAGTGTTTGTACCCAAGGGCGCCAGGTTGTTCCAAAACTTTGTTCAAACTGTATGTTTGTATTGGTTTTCTGTTTGCGAGAATCATTCTCCTAGACCAACGAACCCATTTTCTGGAAAATTTTCACCAGTTTTACCTTAGAAAATGTAAAAGGGTTCCAGTTACCTGATAAGGGATTCCAACGGGGGGTGGAAGGAGATCATGGTGGATTTCTTCTGTGGATGTTTCCGGGTAGTCCGGACACTGTGGTGGCAAGTCCTTGTAGTGGCAAATGTTAAGATTTTGGTAATCTTCTAGAAAACAAATTTTCGTTTGAAAGGGTTGTCCGACAAGTCAGATGATGGATGGAGAGGGTTTTGGCTGAATAAGATTTGCACTTTTTCCCTTCGTCTTTTTTTTTTTTTTTGGTGGGGGTAAGTGTAATAACTGTAAAAAAAGCCGGTCAAGGTAGGAAATTTTGTTTCCCCCCCCTTCTTTTTTTTTAGGGAAGCTAAAAAGAAAAAAAGAGCAGGGGGGGGGGGTACTTTTTTTTTGAGTTTATAATTTTGAATTTTGAATACGTTGACCAGCGTGAAGGCGACACAGGTTAGTTCGCAGCGTTGCGGATGCTGAAATGGTAGGCTTTAGCCTTATGGCGGCATAAATCACAAGGGAGGTCAAGGGTTTTGTGGCCAGATAGTTGGATCATAAGTGGATGGAATCGAATGAGTTCGAGTTGTCGAATTGCCACAATGAGAGGGCGTTGAGGGGGTGTCCTGTTGCCCCAACGGTTAGAGACTCCCAATTATCAGTTATGTCGGAGTGAAGTAAGAGGGCGGTTTCGTTGAAGTGTTCATTTGATGAGGAGGTTGAACATTTCAGGGGCCACGGGCAGGTGTGGCGATGACTAGTCTTGCAGGAAGGAAAGGTGGGGGGGGGGGGGTACTCTTGGATCAGTTGGTTTTAGATCCAAGAGAGGGTGACGGAAGCGACATGGTGTCTTTTAACTTGGGCGTGTTGGTAGTGTAAAGGTGATTCTTTTGGGCATCCAAGATGAAAATAGAAGTGGTTCACAACGGCCATGGTGAGGTGGTGGGCTTGTGGATTTTGATGAAAGGGATTCGGAGAGACTACGTTGAGCTGAAAGTTCAAGAAGTCTGGCATTTTCCTTTTGGAGAGAAGAGACTTGCGATTGTAAGGTCGTCAAAACATTCGCCTGAGTAGAGAGTTGGTCTTGAAAGGAGTCTAAAATGAGTTTAGCCTTCTCATAGTTAGTGATAAATTGTTATTTGGCACGCACGTTCAAGTGTAATTTATGTTTGAGAGTGTTGAATAATTTTACATGATCCAATTCCTATGGCTTGTCTGTATCAAGTCCAAAGAGCGAGGGGTCCACCAGTTCCGGTGGAATGGTTGGGTTCACTTGTATGGAAAAGACGACGTCCGGGGTTGTGAGAGAAGCATCACTGATTACCTCGGGAAACGGACTTGAAGGAAGGTCCTGGTCCGAATGTCTAGAGGGAGAGCATGGGGTAGATGGAATTAGGTACAAGGAATTAAGGATCTGTGATGATGGGCTGCAGAGTTTGGATGACATCCACTGGAGAGGAAGGACTCTCGATGTCTGAAAAGTTATCGTCGTTCGGTAATTACTGGCTAGACTTGGTAGGTGTTTCTTCATGATTGATCGTGTTACCTTCTGAAGTGACGGAAGAAGGCGTGGCAGAGGAATGGTCCACGGGTTCCCGTAGCCACGGTGGCGCTAATGACCAAGCTGTCGACGCGCCATTAAGCCTCATCTCCCCCCCGTAGCCACGACGCTTGGGAGGAAGGAGTGCTCGTTGTGGATTGAAGCACTGTTTTCTCAGGTGTAGTTGGGAGAGAAGACACGGTGCAAGAAGGTTACGTGGCGACGACAGTTTTCCACAAGATGGATGTTAGTAGAAGCGAGGAATTTGACTGGTTCTTCTGAGGAGTGGAAGAAGAGTTAACCAGGTGGGGATCTGGCTTGCTTTGAGCTTCTTTAAAAGGTGGGCGTGTTGATGGCACTGTCGTTTTCTGATGGCCGAAGCCTGATGGGTGGCCGCAATCAACCTCCACTCTGCCAGTGGGATCGTAACGCAAATGGGGCATGGAGACGTGTAGTAGTCGCATTTGCGATGAAATTGACATACTTCCTTATGGGGGTCACGGCGAATGGGATTCTTCAGGCCTGGGCACGCACAAGAGCTGGGATCGTCGATAACGGGAATTCATCCAACGAATACATCAACGACGTCTTCAAAACGTTTGGCGTTCTTGGTTTTCACCATGGTGAAAAGAGAAAACCGAATCCAGATTGCGAAGGGCGCTAGATAGACGTAAAATGCAACAACTTGAACGCGGCAAAAGAGGCGAGAAACCTGAGCGGGAGGAAGCGGAAGCGACAGTGGGCGAGCCCAAGGCTGCCTTGACTTGGGGTGGCGCTGCGGGAGCAGAGAGGCATTACGTACCTGACGGTGTCGCACGATGGAGTGAGGCACAACCCGGCCGGCCGGTAGTGCTGAAAAGTGGCCCGGGCGACGGACGTGGCAGCTATGCGGTTCGGTTGCGACAATTCCGGGCGTATGAAAAAGCTGTTCCCATGAGTGGGTCGTGGGGCAGGAGGTTCGTTATTGTTGAAGTTTTGTAGTCGTACCTTGATGCGCCGTAACGGTGTGATAAAAGCAACATTTTGCCGGCCCCCGTGGATCAAGGTGTTCCAGCCGGGGAATGAGTCCTGTTGTGAAGGAAGCGTGACAGAGTGTTGGTCGGCCTAGGACAATGGTAGTAAGGAGGTTTGACGAGTAGGGAAAAGGACCAAACCAAACTTTTGGCCGTCGGTTGACGGCGGGAGGCGTCGACGGCATGTGAGGCTTGAATAAGGTATGGTCTGGGATCGATCTTGCGATTGCTTTGGAAGTTCTGCGGGCGACAGATGTGACGTTGATGTGTCATTCGGGAGTTTAAGGCACCCCCAGTCCGGGAAGTAGACATGGCAGTTGGATGACTCGACAGAGGGGTGTCGTGCAGACCTGGCTTAGGCCGGCGCTCAGAGGACGAAGCGGTCCATTCCTAAGTGGCTTGCGGGTTGAAGATAAGCGCTACGATGATGACATCGGGTTGTAAGTGTCGGACGACATCTTGAACGTATCCCGGACTACGTTGTATGACGTTGGGGCTCTGCGTTAAAAATACGATGGTCAGTTAATGAAGATTTTGTGGTTATGTATCTATTTATAAACTATAATTATTAATTTTATTATTTTTTTATGAGGAGGGAGTGACGTGTATCGGACGACGAACACGTCATTAAGCCATATGGTGGTGACTCAACAGCTTGGAGAATCTGTGCGGCGACATGACGTTGTCCTGGGAGGGAAGGCGGGTCAGAACGGGCGACAGCACGCGTGTCGGACGATGACAGGGTTGTTATCCCGGGCTACGTTGTGTGACGCTGAGGCCTTTGCGGGAAACGGGCGGCAGGATTATTGAGAAGTTTCGAGCCGCAGAGCTGACTACATGTGTCATGCGACGAACGTGTCGTTTGGTTTCACGGTGGATGTCCCAGGCAGCTTGGAGATCGTTTCGAAGGGACGACACAAATGCTGTCTCGGAAAAGAGGCGACATCTCGTTTTAGAGCAACGCCGTAGAAGTGTCATCTGGGAGACACTAACTAGCAGCGGGGACGAGGGCAAAGGACTCGTGGTTGCCGGGAAAGAAGTGCGTAAGAGTTCAGTGGAGGCGGCGTCACGTTATGGAGTGACACTGCGAAGTGTCGACTGGGAGATGCTACCGGCAGCGGGCTGAAGGCGAAGGTCTCGTGGGTGTCGAGGGAAGCAAAAAGCTCAGGAGGCGACATGACGTTCAAGCGCGACACCGAGGGTGTCGTCTGGGAGATGCTGATGGCAGCGCATGGCGGACGAGGCGGAAGACTTGAAAATAGCAACAATTTTCGGATAAGAATCCAAAATCCGGCAGGCAGGTGGGGAGCTACAGAGCGAGGCGGTGTGGGGACGCCCATGAGAAACAACGTGAATTATCATCGGCGTAGTAACAACAGAGACAGCCATGTCGTGCGGCGAGAGTGTGGGATTAGGGTAGGTTCCTTGCTTTGAAGCCTGGAATGGCGTGGGATGATGACGGTCATCTGAGTGGTGTTCACTCGGCGATCGTGGGAAAAGGTGTCGTCCGACGGAGGTAGGAACTAGCGACGGCGGTACAGGGACGACGGCTATCGATCCAAGTCATATGTGTTGCGACATGTAGAAAAAGGCCGACACGTTTGGATGGTGGGTAGAGGCATGATCGTGAAGAAACGAAAGGTTCACCTTCCTTAAGGGGGGGGGGGGGAGACCAGAGATGAGTTAACTCTGCATCAGCAGGCCCAAACTGGGAAGATAAGGTCCGAGCGGAACCGAAGAAGAATATGAACGGTAGGAGGGTAGGACGCTCAATAAGTACAGCAGCCGAAGAGGCCAGGAGGTACAGCTGCTAAGTTTGGACAGTCGGCGACAGATGAGTGTCAGGCGGAGATTCAGGCGGACAGAGGGTGCCGCAGAGGTGGCAAAGGAAGCGGCACGGACAGTTTGCAGGACCGTCGAAATGGAGACATGGACGGCTAGGTACAGGTCGGTTCAAGTGTGGGACAATCCCGGGAAACAACGGGAGGTAACCATGATGACTTCAATTTCAAGCAATATATTGAAAGAAAAACTTTAGGATAGGCAGACGAAGCAGCCGCAGTGGCGGCTTGAGACAAAGAGATGACGAACCCATCGGGTTCCCATTCTTATAGGGAGGACCGCACATGCGCGATCGGGTGACCGAGGCAGCCGAAGAATTCAAATCTCAAGGCAAGGCAGCACCATTGAGACAACAATGCAAAAATTGACAGGTTTTGTACTTTTACAGCATAAAGAAAAATATAACCAAAAATGGACCATAAAAATGTGTTATGTAATTCACAGTTGGAACAAAAAACAACGTATTAAGAAATATCAGCATTGGCTGTGCTATGGCACCAACTATGTTGGGGACAGATGCACTAAAGAATCTTGGGTGAAAGTCATCCGCCTTACAATCGTGTCCGTTTATATTGAATTTGTAAGCCCATAACCACAATTGACCTTATATTCAAGCCGCCTTACCATCCCATATCACTGCACCAACGAGAGCAACTATCTACAGGCATCAGATATAAACCTCACTCAAGCATTGCAACTGATTTCAAATTTGAATTATGTTGCTGTACTAAATTCATCACTGTGCAGCATGCCTACCACTATCGAAACAATGCTGCAAGTCAAAGGGTTCAGTTTCTAGTTAGATTTCTCCAGCTAAATTATCCCTTTCATCGTCATGGGCAGATAAACCCGTTTGAGTTCGTGCTCCCAAAAAATAAAACAACCAATACGCGCACCAAAAATAGTTTCTAACAATTGGTGTCTAGTTAGTGTCTACTTAGAGAGCTCGGACCAGAACTATATCCTTTCTAACCAGTACACATGAAAACGCCATGAAACACTTAAAAACCGCAAAAAATAATTGGTTTCTCAATTTCCGATAGATTTTCGGAACTATCACCTATTGAAAGTCTGCAGAATCTGGTGACATCTAGCGCCATCTAGCACCAACTATCTAGCACTAACTTCCACCAAGCGAAGGAATGCACAACGGCATTTCTTTTAACGAAACAAACAAGCCACGACCTCCTTAATTATTGAGTAAAAATTTGGTACGTCCTCGTGCACTTGGGAGCAAGCTGTAAAGGTTAACGATATCACTGCCGCTAGATGGCGTCATGTTATTTTTGTTCCCTTTTCAATCAGTAATAGTGTCACTTTAAATCGGCTAACGTAAGTAGGCCTACATACTTTGCGTGCAACAAATCGACGGTACGTGGTAGAGGATTAATTTTTTGAGAGTAAAACTTTTTGAGTAGTTCTTTCCGATGGGTGAACCTACATTACGAGTGCTTTCATTGTTAATTTTTTTTATAGAGTTACGTTATTAGGGCAGCAATTTATGAACACCCTGTTGGAGGAAGCCTGATGTTGCTAGCCTAGGCCTAGCTTCAAGTTTTATCAACAGATGGCGCCACGTTCACGATTTACGGACTTCAAAGCCCAGCCCAACTTCCTTTATGATTTTATCGATCAGTTTTCTTGCTAAAATCCGCAGCCAGATGGCGTTATGTACTTCTACAAAAGCGACGTGGAACGGACTCGTTTCGTTTAACCCATGCCTACCCTCTAGTGACTACAAAAAACCACACCACTACGCCGCCATAAGTAAAAAAAAAAAAAAAAATCACCCAAAATCATCCTGACCCTAAGTGAATGATGCGCATTAGCACTAGCACGCTTGTCAGACTGAGTCATCATAGGAAACTGTTTAAAAACATCATCGTCAGAACGTGTTTCTGTAACGTCAAGCTCACCATTGAAAAATTTATCCAGGCTAAGATTCAACTTTACTATCTAGCTTTTGCCAAATAAAGCTGGCTGAATCCCTGGAGTGAAAATGGCATTCAGGATTTTAGTTTGATTTAGTTTAGAATAGGCCTACCCCCACCATCTAGCTACAGTGAAACCTCTTTATAACGTTAGTCCATGGGAGTTTGGAAACAGAATGTTATATCAGGTTTATCGTTACAAACAATCGGCATGCATTGTTGCTTGAAGAGTCTCAACAGCATTGTTATAGCAGGTTTATTGTTATAAGAGATATTGTTAATAACGGGGTTTAGCTGTATCAGAAAATGTTTCGTCTAGTGACTCTCGAACCTATAGTCGCCAGTGTTCACATTTAACGTTTAACGCGAACACTCCTAGAGGTTTAATTATCTTCACTCCATGGCTTAATTATCTCCATGACTTTAAGTGATGAAAGACAGTCTTAACTTTACATTAGAAAAATAATTTTTGTACCAGCTAATAAGAATCAAGGTTGAATCACAGCCATAATCAACTTCCTAGTGATAATTTTTGGACTACCGTCTCCTATAATGTCCTTGTACTCATCATGGTTTTTTTGTGTCTCAGTTAGTAGGTCGATGGCTGGACGCAGCGAGCACATATGAGCCGACGAAAAAGGCTGAGAATAAACGGCGCCGGTGCGTCGAAAATATTATTCAGCTGGACCCTAGTGATGGAGGACTTTTCATAAATACCACTTACATGGACAAAATGGGGTGAGACTGTCAAGGTCACGACTTTTAAAAATTGCCTTCTTTTCTTACCATGGGTTGTTATTATAAAGTGAATCATATACAAAAAAGATAATGGAACCTTCGGAAGTTTTAGCCATATCAGGAAGCCATTTAAAGTGATACCTAATAAAAATTGGCTGTCACCAAGTTTGATGTCCGAACCGTGATCACTCGAGCGTGAAAGACCCCAACCAGTTAAGGCATCAGTTACAGTTGAGTGATCTGGTTTTGGGACTTGGTGGCAACTATTTTGGTATACAGGGTGGTCCACAAAAAACTTACGACCTACGATTTTCTAAGTCCAACTTTTGTAGTTAGCACCCCTCAGAAACAGGAAAGAACAGAAATCTTCCCGTTTCATTAGATTTGATTTCTGTCCTATCCTGGTTCTGAGGGGTGTTAGAAAAGTTGGAATTAGAAAGTGTTGAGTCGCAAGTTTTGGGTGGACCACCCTGTATATATCACTCACCACTGTCAACAGCGAAAATGTAGCCTTTGGGTCTATTGGTGCGATATCGCATATTTTGGTGGCGGCGATCAGATTTTCGTTGGGTTGTTGTTGATACTGAATTTGCTGTCAAAATGTCAAATTGACGACGTACCACGGTTTGTTTATACATATATCATATTATTTTTGAATAAATTTTGGCGAGCCTTATGTCAGCCGAAGCAATAATTGCTTGTATGGCTGAACCGGCTCAATTTTGAACATTACCAGATATTTTATTTTAGAGAAGAACTCTGGTAAAAGGGAGGTGCCAGCCCGGGGATTCGGTCCGGGAAACCTCCGCTCATCGTCGGGGCCGAAAGATTGTCCAGAATTAGCCAGAATACATCCCATAGCCGCTGAAGGAGCATGGTAGCCTCTCACGCTACCCTGGCCGGCAGTCCTGGCAGGGACTTTGCCAAGATCCCCTTTTCCAGGGGTTCGACAAGACAAGCAAACCTCCAACAACCAGGCTGAGCTCTCTCACTGGTCAGCCACGAATGAATATATGAATATATATATGTACAGGACGTCCGAAAATGATCTGACTGATAAGAATTAATATAAAAAAATCAATGGATACAGACAGAAACAAGAAATTTTCACCACTTTGTAAACTGACTCAAAAAGTTTTTTACTTGTAGTTTCATACTTACGATTAAATTAATAGAGGGTGCTTCAGTCATGGTAGAATCCGACAGTGAGTTGTGTGGTTGCCCGGATCAAAATCACCCATAACTGTTCAACGACAATTCATGACTTACTCGAACAATTCGTGATCCGACAACTAGAAAACACCAACCGACAATTATTCAACAAGATTGTGCTCTGCCCATCCCGGAACAGGCCTACCCATACCAGCTAGCGATCAGAAAATACTCCGCTTAGTGCCTCTCGAACCTGTAGTTACCACTGTGGCGGAACACCATCTTGCTCAAAAATAACTGTTGGTATTCTATTTCCTCGTGGTGGGTCACAAATTGTTCGAGTAAGCCATGGATTGTCGTTGAACAATTATGGGCGATTTTGATCCGGCTAATCAGACACTCTTTAGCTGCCATGGCACAGGCGCCCCTCGAGTACTATTTTTTCTCCCCCGAAGAAAAATGAATGCCATTAATTTCGGTATTCTTTACCTGCGGGAGACCATTGTTTTCGTGCACAAATCCTCACTATCTTTTCTTCCCTTTTCCTTGCGATTTGGCCCCTTTTCGTCCCTCCCACTACCCCACGATTCCACTCAAAGAAATAAGTTCATTAAAATTCAAATGAAAACCAACCAAAAAAGGCATTCCTTGAAACGTGAAATGTGTTTTTTTTTTAATTTAGCGATTTGTTGGCAGTATCCTGCGAAAACGTAATGTTCTACATTGAAAACAAAAATGAAGCATTCTAGCCACGGTTTTTTCCTTCAAGTCAATATGGTAAAGAAAAGTATGTACTCCGATAAATGAAAAGAAAGTAAAATATAGGGAAAAAAACAAACAAGCCTATCAGAATCAGCCCCGGTCCCTACTTGGGAGCTTACAGTGGTTCCCCAGACCTCCTAGCAGAAATTGGAGGTTCCGTCTCTTGGTACAAATTAAATTTCAGGTAAATCAAGTGGCGCCCCTGTTCTTCCTCTAGACATCTTTCCTGGCCAGTCCGACTCTGCGGCCAACCACACAACACATTGTGCTTTTTTATGGGAGACGCCATTTGTATTCTACCACGACTGAAGCACACTTTGTTAATGTGATCGTAAGTACGACACTACCAGTAAAACCTTTTTGAGTCAGTGTACAAAGTGGTGAAAACCGCTTGTTTCTATCTGTCTCCCATTGATTTGTTTATATTAATTTTTCTTATCAGTCAATTCATTTTCAGACATCCTGTACTTCTTACGATCGAGTTTAGTAAAGTTTTAATTTTATTTACTTAGTTCATAGGGCTATGTGCTATACAAATAGAATCACAAACTTAAAACAATGTATGGAGCTGCAACTGTTTCCACTTGTTCATACTTGCTTAATTTTTGTGAAATGAGTTTGTATATTTTTCAAACTGGCGTTATTTGGATTTTATGATGAACTCATGATGGTATCTTTTTTTCACACCTCATTTTTGCAGCAAAGCATGGTTTTTTAATTGCTCAATTTTGCTTCACAGATAAATAAGAGTTATAAATACCAAGGGTTTTAAATACTAGCCGTGTCAGTACAAATTATCAAAACTCAATAAAAGTCAATAAAAAATTATTTAAAGGCCCAAGTTTTTGTAAAATGAAGGACAAATTTAATAAAAACTTCACTGAATTAATAAACAGAGTCAAAACGAAATACAAGAGGAAACAGCGGGTGAAAAAAAAACTTTTAAAACTTTGAAACTGATGTAAAATGGGTTCAAGTTTTTTTGCGTCAAAGGCACTGTTCAGGACTTAGTAAAAGCAATTGAAAACCTGATCACATCGGACTCCTTTGGACGCCATTTAACTTAACGCCAGGAATATTACAAAGCTTCTCAACAGATTAACAAACTGGATCATTGAAACAAAAGTCTGGCCCAAGAAAATGTATATCCAGATGGTAAGACCAATCTGTAGGATACAACTGGTTTTCATAATATAGATCAATTTGCTCCTTAATAAAACGATCAATAAGTTTTTTTTGTTTACCAACTCCAATCTTTTCTTGAAAGAAGGAAATTTATTAATGATGAACAAAATGTTTCAGAAAGGAAAGGGAACAAATGAAGTTAGCAAAAGTATTAATAAAAAATTACTACGGCATTAAGCAAAGTGAAACACATTGGCGCTGTATTTTTTGACTTGCAAAAAGCGTATAGTTAATAGAAAGACTGACGAAAAAGACTAAAACCTCTTAGGAAGTTGGCTGAGAGAAGTAGTTTTGTTTCAACTTAACATTGTTTCAATTACAAATAAATGTGAATTTGATACAAGCCTGGTGCCAATGTTAATGAGGAAAATACACAATATATTATTTTTATAACTAATGTTGATTTAATGTTCAAACTACGTATAGCCTATGCAAAGATAAATGCAGTACGATAACTTAAAAGAGTGGAACAAATTTGATACTAGGGAATAGAATTTGTTAAATAAAATTGGTCCTTTGGAAAGCACGTTGACGAATTGTGTGAAATATTAAGGCAAATTATGCCAAAATTGTAATTTGTGAAAAGAATTTCTGAATTTTGAAAGCAAAAAAAAACTGTATGATTCCGGGATAAAATCTTACATCAGTACGACATTGAAGTATATGGATGGGCGAAAATCAAAGCAATTAATAGATTACAAAAAGTTCAAAATAAACTTGTAAAAATTTCCTTTGGAATAAATTTGATAATTCCACTGCTTAAATTTACAACAAAACATAAATTAAAAGTTAAACAATTACAAGTGAACACAATTATTATAGAACACTTTTATAAGGGAAAAGGATGGAGAAACGAAAAAATGAAGGATAAGACTTACAGAACAAAGAATGCTAGCTCGTTGCCTCTGTTGGACAAATTTGGAGAAAGACAGCCAGATTACTATACCCCAAAGGATTTGTTGCACACTTCTCCTGTTTTGTGGGGCTTGGACAAAATTGGAATAATAAAAAGGAAAATCAAAACCTGGTTAATGATCGATCCACGTTTTTCATATGTGCTGAAATTCTACGTTAGAAAAGTATTAAGTATTTTAGAGAAATATTTGACTTTGTATTGTTAGATATTGATTTTTTAATATTTTTTTATGTTTATGAAGTTAATGAAAACAAAACAAAAATATGCCAAACTCTATAAGATTTGTTTTCATAATATTTTTTTGTTAAAACCCTTACCACATACGAGCAGTGCTTCGTGGTGGGTAATGTATCACTTAAGTTATTTTTAGAAAATTCCACGTCGTCTGTAACTATGCTCTACCATACATTAATTGATGTAACATAGTAATTTAATTGTTTCATTTTTTTACAGGGATGTTTTTAGTCTCCTAAAAAAGTTTGTCCCAGTTGTGGGTAACTCAGGCCGATTCACCACACAAATTTTCTGTAAGTATCGCAAAATGTTTTTCTTAAGATGATGAAACAATTTTCCAAAATAAATAAAACAAAACTATGAAAGTGACTATATACACATCAATAGCTGTAAAAAAAAAAAACTGATATAAGTACAAAAAAGCCGGCAAAAAGTGTGATTTTCACTGATGGCGTATATTTTCAGCGTGTGCTTTGTAGTCGTAACAGCTGGGGAGGAACAAAGCAGAAAACCATTTTCCTGCTGCAATTAACTAAGGGGTAATAAACTACAGTTAAAAATAACTTAATTTGGTATGAAACAACGGCGTCAATAGAAAATCCGAAATGGGCCTTTAAGGCCACTCTAGCTAACAGCGTTTGTTAGCCAGTATGCGCAAATCTGCAACGCAAGAAATTCAAACCCGTGAAGAAATAATCATCCAGTTTGTTTAACATTATTAAGCTAACATCACGTGGGGGGGGGGGGGGGGAAGGAATCTGTAAAGGAAAAAAAAGGAACTCGGCCCATCCCGCATTTCAATTAATATTGTCTTACTAATCGTGAGACACATTTAGACAGCTTGAACAATGCTATCACGGCAATTACCCAATGAACTACCGCCTGACTCGTCGTAAGAGTCACAGGATGCGCTGATTGAACGAGCGAAACGAATGAAAATCAGCCTTGTTCAGTCTAAAGTAAAACTGACGCCATAAATTTTTACTAAGCATAACCAGACCAAAGAAACTTAATTTGACGTCGCATGGACATACACATGATAGACCTGACTGCATCGATATTTCAAACGGCGACTCCAACAACCTCCATCAATTTAGCACCACCACATCGTGCAATACCAACTAAATACCAACAATTAGTGCTCATATATATTAAAATTAGTGCTCATTCAAAAAGAATTGTAACACTTTCAAAGGTGGCGGTGGATGAATTTGGCACCGCCACCTTTGAAAGTGTTACAATTCTGTTATTGAAAGAATACTAAATCTAATTTTCGAGCACTAATCGAGCAGCAAAAAAAGGACATGTTTGGAGCTGTTCAGTGTTGGTGGTGCTACAGCATGTACGGCACCAACCCATCAAAAGAGTGATAATTTACGGACTTGTATTGAACTAACTCGGCGTTTCGACCACTAATGAGGAATAATTGAACACTAAAAATTGAGATTTTTTTTGATCCAATCATAGGGGGTGATGCTGTCAGAATAAATTTGGCACCGCCATTTTGAAAGTGTTGTAATTCTATTATTAAATGAGTACTAATTTTAATTTTCACGCACTAATCGAGCGCTAATTGTCGGTATTTAGTTGGGTACGATTACTCCACGTGGTGGTGCTAAATTGATGGAGCTCATCCAACACCACCCGTGCTTCAGTTAGCTATTAAATAAGTAAATTCATTTCTTAAAGTTGTTCACAAATAAAGTCACAAATTTACGTTAGTATCATCGCAGAAGAAAAAAACAGGAGTCGAAGAGTCAGGACAGAGAATGCTACAATTAGAATGTTTCCTTTCTTTGATACCTTTACAACACTACACACTATCAACGTTACTGTAGTAGGTATTCCTTCTGGTGTAGTACATTGGATTATAAGAATTACAGCAGAAGTTAAAATGTTGTTATAGTTCACCTTCTGAAAGTGAACGTCAAATTGCGTTTCAAAGAGTAGTAGAAAAGTACTGAAGTTCTGTAATTACAAGCACAGTAAGGCATTAATAAAAAAAAATCAAAATATCATTACTGCCGAGGCGGGCAAGAAGATGATTGCCTTCCAACTTCATCAACTTCGTGAAAATCGTGAAAATGTTGAGAAAATCTTGAGTTGGGCGTTGTATTTGCTAGTAACGCCGGCATTACTTGAAGGTTGTAACGCAGAAACGTCAATCTGGACAAAACAAACCTTGGTACGGATTCCCGCCAAGATTTCACCTCTTGAGCTCACGATATCAATAATTATAATTTCACATAAATCGCACATAAATGGCTTATCAGTGACTTTATTTAAAAGGTGGTTTCATTGACACAAATGTCAACGAAAACAAGCTTAAGGATTCACGCAAGTTTTAGACATTCAAATATATGATGTCGATTAACATCTCGCATATAAATGGGAAAATATAAATTTGAACTGTCAGTTTTATTCGCTAGTATATAGGCTTAATCTTTTTTTTTTATTTGAAGTTATTATGATTATTAAAGTTAAAACTTGTCGGGGCAGCGCGAAATGCTTCAGTTTTTCTGGAGTTTGTTTCCTGAAATTTTTTTACTGACTTTGTGGCGCCATTTCGCGAAAAATAACCCCCCCCCCCCCTTCCCGCCCCATCCTCACCAAGGAAAAAGGAGTTTCATTAATGTCGGTCGTTGCAATGACATCCTGCTTCGTTCTCTGACGTTGCGCTTGAAATTACACTGATCGCTCCGGTAGTCGTTCGAAAGCCAGTTTCACCTTTAATCAAATTTTCTCTTGCCGACGGTGATTATTATCAATATTTCAGGTCTTGGCCATCTTTTAAGGAAGAAAAAAGATAATTTATATTCGATGGCGGTTTGTGGGGTCAGAAAAGGAGTAGTATGCCCTCTTGACTCTGTTTCCTTCAACACTCGCAGTCAAATAATTTCATCGAGGCAAAAATTCACCACAACTTTATTGTGTTTTCAGCTGACATGGGGTGGCAAGATCATATCTGGATTGCTACTTTTGTGCATGTCGACAACGATTCTTTCGTAGAATTTGGTTGCAAACTGACGGGAGAAAATCAACGAAAAGGTACGTTTCAATGTACGTCTTATCAAGGGAGCGCCTGGTCCTTACTATAAATAACGACATAACAACAATTGTGAACTTATTCTTAAACATCAGATAACTTAATCATAGGCAACTCGGTGGCAATTTGCGATCGGTCACTCTGTCAAACGTTTTTCTCCAGGTTCACAGCCTTTTTTTTTAAATAAATAAGACACTTTTTCGTTCACAGTAGACAATAACAACTTATTCACTGCAGAATTCGTATCTGCAGCCAGTTGTTGAGATAACTGCAAGGGGCACTGCATACAAAGCTAAAATCAACTGCGTAGTTTGTCAATAAATGAGAGTGGATTTCTTGGGCCTAAAAACGCTCAATTTTTTTGGGTTTGTTAGCAGCTGCTGCAATTTTCAGCAAGTGGAATTCTTCCAATGTACTATTTTATTATATGTTTCGAAGCCTAACGGACTGGACACAACTTTTTTAATAGCTAAGGCTTCCGCTCTCTCAGGATCGCCTTGACTAAAGACGCCGTTAGTTTTTTACCTCTATTTCCATTCAGGGACCCTTGCGGGTAGCTCAACGACCGGCTCGAGTTGCTGGCTCTGTAGCCAATATGGCGTTATAGTCGTTGCTCTATTAATTGCAGATGTCAGTGCTGTAAAATTAATTTGCGTCTGAACCGACATGGAGCCTGACAAATAGCACACTAGTCTAAACTAACTTGTTTACAGCATTATTCTTTTTTTTTTATTTGGGAATGTTCGCCGTTATAACCTTTGGATCATTCTGGAGAATTAAGAGAGTTCATGCTTCCCTGTCAACTCAGAATTCCAGTATTTTTTT
The DNA here is from genome assembly GCA_023313725.1 of Lithobius niger. NCBI lineage: Eukaryota > Metazoa > Arthropoda > Chilopoda > Lithobiomorpha > Lithobiidae > Lithobius > Lithobius niger. Next base: position 5,964 of record JAHWFP010124405.1, on the reverse strand, counting down.
AGGCCTTGTCAATGAAAATTCAAGGACCATAAAGGGGAATTCAAGTAATCATGTTTGAAACTGCGTTAAAAATATTCGTGTCGTAACCAGAGGGGGGAGGGCCCAACAAACTACAATACTGCATACACACCAAGTTCATAACACAGATTTCAACTACCATATTTGATTTTTATTTTTATTTGCTTTCAGAATTTCACCGTCTTCGTACTCGCCATGTTCCAGTTGCTGCAGCCATTATCGAAAAATTCCTGGTAGTGTCCCTTGCAAATGGAGACGACAGTCCTATTTTCCAATATGACCACGACGATTGTACTTTTGAACTTGCCGATATGGTCAGCGAAAAATAAAACTAGTTTTTATTCAAGAAATCACTGTGGTAGTCAGTATACACTCTTCATTGCATAGCTGTGTTTTAGTTTTGTATATTATGCTTCTGAGTTATGCTAAAGCATGGGAGTTTGGCGATAAATTAATGTGCAGATAACGTCTCAAGCATAACGGTAATCATCAATCATTTTTCCAAACGCAAAGATTTATGCTCCTTCTAATCAGCATGCACTCTCTATTGGAATATTCGTAGACATTTCCCGTGCACGTAACTATTGACAAGAATTCACGAATGAAAACCAGCGATTGGCCGAGGAACTTGAACTGGAGTGTTATCTAAGAAGTTCGGAACTTTCCAATTCCATGGAAATTGGCAATACCTGCAAAAAGTGTGCAACAGCAGCGGCGTAGTTTGCAAGCACACAAATTTAGCGAATTAAAACACCCGAGTGTTTCAAAACTACAAAACAGGGTTCAGATATTTTTTAATTCTTAATCTTTCAGGTTCCAGGTGCATCCAATGACATTTCCAGGTGTTGAAGGAAAATAATCCCAACATTCCAGAAAATAGCTGTTTAGAGACTATATAGTCCAGATGGGACTTAACGCATTTTCATCACAGATATTGGCACTAGCCTAGCCTAAGATTTGGTTTATTGAATTTACATCGAAAATACTTGAAAGTATTAAAGTACAAATTAAATTATTTGCTGCTAGCCTTGGATTTTGTTTCGATCTACTAATTCAATGGAACATACAGATCCGACACAAAGACTTTGGCTCCATTTTTGTTTTCCCTGAGATTTTCAGGTTTTCCATGTTTTGTCTCAACCCTGCAACAGCTACCAAACGCACGAAGTGTATATAATTATAAAATCTCTCGAAAACATCCATCATTTTCTTAAGAATGCAAACTTAGCTTGCAAATCACGTTCTGCCGAATAGATAAGTTAAAATTTTTTCCACTGAATGTGCAGGACTGAAACAGCGGAAGGCTACAGCGTCATAAAATAACATATTTGTCACTGTGATATAACAACTGAAAAGGGAAACCATTGCCGCCCCCTTTTACTGATTTTTTTTGTTTTTTTGTTTTGTTTTGGGTTTATTTTGTTTCCCTCTGCCTAGAATTAATGTGGTTGTCGATGACTGGAAAGAGGATCCTGGAAAAGTCCGACCACCTAGATTGGTGTTAGAGGCCATGGCCTTCCTAACCAGCTATGGATCTAATTCTGGCGTGTTGTGGACATCATCTTGGACCCCAAGCGAGATTCGCCTGTTCCAACCCCCAGTTTATCCCTCGTTTTGCTACACTTCTTTCCCTTTCTAAATGCCTAAGACGGGTAAAAGTTAAGTCAATGGTTCTCAGAACCGCATGCATGGGTTTTTTTTTATGCCAAATCCGTAAAAAAAAAATATCCGCTCGCGCATCACGCTTTTACCAAACACTTCCTAGAGCCGATGACCATATCAAGCCATTGATCCATTCACATGATCACCTCGAAACAAGTTCAGAGGGATGTCACAATTAAAGACTTTTATCTATTGTGCAACATTTACGTCGACGTGGCTGACTAAAACACACACATCGTTAGCTACTCCACAACAATATGTACAGTTCCGGTCAAAAAAAACGCCTTCGTTATAAGGAAGAAGTTGCAGGATTAATGTATGTGACTCTGAACGAAAATGTTGATATCTCGAAAACTACTGGACAGAATTGAATGAAACAGAAACTGGGTTGCTTATTATGCTATCAGCTATATTTCTATACGTATTACATGTGATGGTAAGCAGCCAAATATAATTGGCCGAGCGAGCAACACGAGTTAATAACTAATAATATATATCTCATAAATTACTGGATAGAACTGAATAAAACAAAAACGGGATTTAATTGTTATGATAATGCTATATTTCTATACGTATGACATGCAATATTCAGCAGAAAAATATGATATTCAACTCAGTCTTTGTTTCATGAAAATCCTTCCACTGGTTTTCTAGATATAATCAGATATCAATAAATTTTTCTCGCTCGGCCAATTATTTTCAGTCAGTTAACGTAGTATTTAATAAGGGTAGAAATACAGTAGATAATCTAATAAGCAGTTCAGTTTTTGTTTCATGAAAATCCGTCCATTAGTTTTCGAGATAACTGAATTTCTCCAAGGTTGTTATTACGACCCTCGATATAACGAAAAAGGGCGTTTTTTTTGGCCGGAACTGTACGTTAGCCTACTGAATTTTTTTTTTTTGGTAAACTGAAAAATTGCGAATAAAGTCAAAAAAAAAAAATAACACCGCACGCCCGCATCACATTTTTTAATATCACTCCTAAGAACTATTAATTAATATTTAGCGGCCTAATAAGGTTAAAAATTTTACCTTACTTATATTTACAAGTAGTTTGCCCGTCTAGTGGCACATGACTACAAGAAATTTATTTAAAAAAAAACCATATACACCGTTTGTATCCCGATCTTGTGCTTAGTTTTTTCAAACTTTACACTCTGGAGGCCATGCGTAGCAACAGTACACACTATCACACGAAATTAATTTTAGTGCATACTGTCTTATTAGAGTAGTGCCTCTAAATCTTCAGTTTGAAGGATTCCAATCCACGTGCAATGCCTGGCCTTCAACTTTAGCTCATTCTGCCCACACAATTCCACACCATTCATCAAAATAACTGAATGGAAGCACCACACTATCTGTGTCGTCAATCTTACAACACCAGATGTGTTGCCATAAAAATGACATCGTCATTACAACGTTTGTTCCTGTGCTATATAGACGCAGGAGGCTAAATGCTGTACGGGATTACTAATAGAAAATGTTAACTTTTTTCTTTTGTCAGATTAGTTAAATCGTTGTGAACTTCGTTATAAATGATATATCAGGAGTAATAAACCTTGGTCCTTAATTTTCCTGTACCCATCAAAATGGAACCAATCGTCACAAACTTCCGTGAACAGTCTATGCGTGATGGTTCACTTGGTTCAGTGTGACTTCGCCAGAATTTGGAATTCTACTACCAGAATTCCCAAAAAAAATACTACTTAGCATATTTCAGGCAATAAAAAAAATCCTGCCAAAAATGTTTCGTTGTTAAAGCTTAATATGAAGAACAAATATAAATTTGATACAAGTCTGGGCGGCTGGGTTGGAGAGTACTGAAATCTGATACCATCGCAAGCAAGGATAAAAGTACAAGTGTGCGCCACCATTGCACTCCGCCAAATCCGCCGTCGCCGGCAAAAATCTGACAAACGTGCGCCGCTGCAAAAAAAAATAAAAAATAAAAAAATCAATAATTTTTGCCGTTTAAGAAAGTTTTACTGAAGCACACCTGTAGAAAAACGTGTGTTGGTGCACCCACGTTCGAGAGTATGCTAAACGATTGTACGGTGTGCAGCATTCGTCGAAGTTTCAAAAATTGCTTAGCGTTTTAAAAAAATTTAATACATATTCTTATGATTAAAATGCTATTGAAAATGATAGATGGCTGCAAAATGCTACTAAAAAGAAAATTTTTTCAAATATGCTACCATTTTTGCTACTCTCTGGTTTTGGGGTGGAAATCTGCTACCGTATCATTGAAATGCAGCATTAGGTCACATTGCAGTGTATGTCCATTCAAGATCACCTCGTTCGTGTAAATTGGAAAGTTGTAGGTAATCAAATTGTAAATAAACTAAAAAAATAAGAAAATTTCGGCTAAAAAAATAAATGCTACTATTGTGCAAATTTTAAGCGTATCTGAGCATCTATTCATTTAATTCTAAACAGAACTTGACAAAAATAGTGCTAACATGTATTGAGAAGCAACTCAAACAATTAGAGTTGCTGACCTTAACTTCATCGCATGTTTATTTGCTGAATTTTTCCACAATTGAAGACGAAAACAAGTCAACATGTGAAGTTTTATTTCTTCACAAACAAGAAAACCCCAATTTGGTCCCCTCACTACCCCAATTTGGTCCCCTCACTTATTGGGTGATATTGACCTGATAGAATCCGTTCAGCGCCGGTATACAAAAAGCTTACGTGCCATGCGCGACCTTAGTTATTACGAACGCCTAATACTGATTTCACACTACTAAATTCGTCTCGCGCCCGGGCGCGCCACGGCGCGTGCCGAATGAGAGCCAGCCCTGGGCAGCTCGTTTCGGATTTCACATTTAAAAATTCGTAGCGGCCGTGTTTTCTGCATCTAGCGGAGGGGTGACTCGTGCAATCCTTATCCCACAACAATAGGAGTGAGAAGGGGAGCAGCACGAGGAAGAAAGGTCTTTTGTTCAGGTAGACAGATAATACGCAAGGATAATCCCCTGGCGCGCGCCAGCACGCTTTGCTGGAGCGGCCAAGCTGGCTCGCAAATAAGCGGCCAGCGCGCGCTGGCGCGAGACGAATTTAGTAGTGTGAAATGGTGAGCGCGCGCCCGGCGCGAGACGAATTTAGTAGTGTGAAATCAGTATAAGCCGCACGGGGCTGGACCAACTTGAATTGCGTCGCATTCGCTCCGACTTGATTCTTACATACAAAAAGTACTCCGTGGGTTGAGAGATGTGAATCTTCCCTTTTTCGAACCCGTATTGGGAACTATGGTTACAAGGGGTCATAACTGGAAGCTTGCTTGCCAGCCTGTGTGGACTACCTGCCGCCTAAACTTTTTTCCGTAAGAGTCTTTCGTAAATGTTTGGAATGCCCTTAAGGCAACAACTGTAGACCAGCCAACGGTGCAGGGATTTTGCCGTATGCTTAAACAGGAAAATCTCAACAAATTCCTGAAGCGTCAGTATTTACCATTGTAGTCTATTTTTGTTTACAATGGTCTCTTTTCCTTTCTCTTAGTTTGGCTCGGTATCAGCGGTTCAACGCCCTTCCGTAGTCCTTCCACCTCTATGTGGAGAAAAACTGTAAATCCTCTTGTACCGTATTTACGGTTTAAAAATCGTCCCAATAAAAGGGAGATGACTACAATGCACGTGCAGAATTTGCAAATTACGTTTATATCGCTGGATATTATATTTGAGGAAACGAATAGTTCGAAATACGGTTGATGACCTTTTTGCTACTAATAGTTTAACTCAATAACGACACAATTTATTTATATAGCTCCTCCCACGTACGGTCGTATTATTCTTGTGAGGTTTTCATCCATGCTCTTTAGGTTAGACACCAATGTATTAAGATATGCTTAAATTTAGTAACGTGTGTAAATTTGTATGAAATTCTAGTCTTTTTTGGTCCATAGTTATGGTATTTTATTATCTACAACTTCCCAAAATAAAATGACCATGATTGGAAATATCAGAATCAACCAACACATTATGAAAACAACATTCGTATACGACTCTTTCAGGTTTCGTTTTGTTTCGATTCGTTCGGAGGCATTAGAGTGGTAGTGTGGGCTGATGGGCAAGGCAACCTAATGGACGCATGACTTCTCTCAAGACAATCTTTGGAAATTGTCTATAGCAAAACTGTCTCTCTCGTCTTCTGGGGCTACGGCTTCGGTGGGAGCATGTCAAACCTGTACGTATACCGATAGGGCTGTGACGCAGTACTTTTGAAACAGCTACACAATTTGTGTTCGTCAGATCATGTAACTTAACACTGACAAATCGACTA
>JAHWFP010124404.1:0-10171 GCA_023313725.1 Lithobius niger | reverse complement strand
TACGACACAAACATCATTATCGCATAGCAGAACAAGGCAGTAAATTTGTGAACTAATACCGGATACGTGTCGTGACAGTATAAGAGCAGCCTGCCAACTCCAGGCTTTCCATACACGATGACGACGCTTTCGTTCTCAGCCATTACCAACGGTAATAACCCTATAGAAATTCGAGGTACGTAGCCCCAAGTAAGAAATGGCCGAGTAAATTACACGCCGTGAGTTAAATATCACCTGCACCACGTGGACGCGGTCGGTCTAGCGATTCCGGAATGTGAACGTAAACCTTCTTTAAGCATCGGGTAAATGGTATTAAATCATTCTTTCTCACTGATAAAGAAATGATTTATAGTCGACTCTCTCGCCCAAACGCAGGGAGGCAAGAGACAGTGGTGGTGGTGGTGGTGACGATGCCAAGCCTCTAAGAAGGGGATGCAATGCGGTGTGCACATAGTCCCATACTGCGCCAACAATGTTTGGCTGGGTGTCCCTGTCCCTCACAATGGGAACGTAAATAAAATTTCGGGTGATACCAGAATGTGCGGCGCGTCAGCAAAAATCAACGGTTGATATAGAAGAGGTGTCGGGAGTGAAAATGTTTGTCGTCGTATTCCCCTTCACTCCTTCTGTAATGCTGAAATTCCAAATATTGCTACCAGTTGCAGAGTGCTGTACCATTTTGGTAGCCATTTCTATAAAATTTGGTGGTGGTGAACAGGGCCCCCACATCAGAGTTAGGGGCCTGGGATTAACTACAACAGCGGCCCCCGCCTCCCCCGACTGATATCGTAAAAAGTTCGACTATGTTATAATATGCATCGGCCACAGTCGTGCTTAACGGGTTGGTTCAGTCATTAACTCGGCTGCTTACGTTTGAAGGCTTCCCTGCCTAACAAGCTGAAAGGCACAATGCTTTTGCTGAGTGCTCGATGCCGTTGGATTGGAGTTGTTGTTTGTTGGGAGTTTACGAAGAATTCACAATACGCACAAATCGAGTACATTACTCATAGTCATCAAAACTCATAATTGCGGAAAACAAAAAAATTAGTTCGTGCGGGCCCCTTGAGTGACCGGGCCTGGGTGCAGTGGGTCCACCTGACCCCCCCCCCCCCCTCGTTGTGGGGACCCTGGTGGTGAATATAATTGTTCTTGTGCTCAGTAACGTGTACAGACCACCGAAAGAACAGGGGCAACTTTTAGTGAAAGGACAAGTTGAAATTTTTTTCTTCCTGTGGATCTATTTCTTTTTTTGGCTCGTCAGTCCCTTTTTTAAAAACTTTTTTATCCTTTAGAATTTTAACCTTTTATTCCCCTTTCTGCCCTTTCCTGGCCATCTTTTTGCCCTTTTTATAGGCCTTTAGGCCCTTTCGCTGGCTGCACCACCAGCATTTATCGGTTCAGAAAACCAAAATAGGGCATTTTTTTGTACAAAAAGGGCATTTTTTTCCGAAAAGGGTAGGGGCAATGCACCCCCTGCCCCCCTCCCCTCCTGTGCACGCCACTGCTAGTGCACATTTCCAAGGTTTACAGAAAAATTTACTACCTTTTGAGAAAATGCAGTAAAATGTGATCCCGCTGCTTCTTCTAAATGTAAAATGATCTTACCCACTGCTAGTTTTACATAATTTTTTTCTAGTTTTTGGCCATCTGCACCAATTTTACCATGTGTACAGCATGCCTACTGCATTGTACGTTATTATTACTAGCTGCTCTGAATGTATTTTAGCATTTACCCTTTAAATTTTAGACTGATTGCACCAATATAAGCTAACGTTTAGGCCGACCATGCCAATGTGAGTTGTTTTTAAACTTTTACACGCAACTTAATATTAAACCGCTGGCTAAAGGTTCTGTCGTTGTAGATGATTAAAATTAAAGGATTAGTGAAACCCGGTTTAACATGGAACAAAAATGACAAAGCCGGCGGGATAAAGATTTAGACTTAGCTGCACAAAGGCGCATTTATTTATTTCCGGTGGACAAAGGCGTATTTATTTACTTCCGGTGGAAATGTTCATGATGGATGAAGCGAAAGAAAATCAGCGTTTATTAGCCAGTGTTTCCAAATAAACATAAACGCGATAAACACCTTCCGCAACAAACACATGAGCCGTCCCAATTTTGCAAATGGTGCATCAAACACCACCCGTGCTGAGGTTAAGTCGACTCCACGTCGGGTGTTGAACTTCTGTAGGTTAACTGAGAGATTTAGCTGACTACTGCTTCTCTGTGTATATGGTGTGCTTTGTGTTGATTGGAGTTAGGTATACTGAGCGAATGATGTATGATCAATAGGCTCACGTAGTGAATAAATTCAAATTCAAATTCAAACACCACCCGGGCTTCGGCTAGTTTTACCTTTTATATTTTGGACTGATTGCACCAATATAAGCGAACGTTTAGGCCGACCATGCCAATGTGAGTTGTTTTTAAACTTTTACCTAGCCACTCTGATGAAGGCACCCCCCAAAACAAAGATGTCGAAATGTAAGTTTGCGTTTTAGCTACTAGTGCGTTTGTCTTCACATTTTTCTTTACAGCTATTTTATCGCACTCCACCTAGTTGCTTCTTCTAAACTATACAAGTCGTTTTTAAATCCCGTTCTTTGCAGTTTTGGCTTAACCAGATACATTCGGGGAAGCTCCAACTTTGCCAGCATTGGTCACAAAATGGTGTGGCGCTCTAAAATTGAACAAATTGGAACTGAAGAATAGGGCCCTACTTCTCCAATGTTTCAAATGAACCACTGGTCCCCAAAACGCCAATATTTTGGCCCTTACAGGCTTCGCTTCTGGTTAGATGATCCTGAGCAGGGTAGAAAAATGTATAGGTGCGCCACTCTTTCTCTCACAACGGTAAACATTTTGGACCGAAGATGTACCTGCTTTCAACGATTTACCGCCAGAGGGCGCTGTCCTGAAGAAACGGGAAGCGCAAAGCATCATGGGGATCAAGACTATTTAGCGTCACTAAAACAAATTGATCACGATAAGAATACAAAATTAATCAGTTTAAAATATATCGTAATTCAGATTAGGACATTAAAATAATTTTAAGAAAGATCAGAACTGGCTGATCAAGTTTTATTTTTAAAAACCAACATTCGATTTTAAAACGGTTTGTCGTTACGAGTGGAGCTAATTATAACATACGGTTTTGTGTTCGAAGAACGTTCAAGTAGCGTCCTCATCGACCGTTCAGGCTGAAGCTTTTTCCGTGGTTTACGCTTAGTGTAACGAACTGTATACAGTTTGAATCGAACACAGAATAGGTTCTTCAACTTCGGATGTTGCCCACGCACGAGTATTTCGTCTGTTTCCGCAGGTATTGTCGCTATTATCATGGTTACCATGGCAACGATGCCGCCATGTTTTATTTCAAGTTTCGCCTCCTACCCGGACCAGACAAGTGCTGCCTTCTGGTGGCGTTGGTGGAAGCAGGTCTTTTTTTACCCCCCGTTTTCAGAAAAGCGTCACTACCTACTTAATATACCCTGATCCTGACATCCAGTCGAAAGTCTCTTTAAGAAGAGGGGGGAAGGAATAAGGTTTAATGGCGCGTCAACAGCTAGGTCATTAGCGCCAATCTCGGTCACAGTGCAGTGGCTACTACGCCACACGTTACAGAGATGTTAACCAAACTCCAAATCTCGATAGTATCTTACATCTGTACCTCCTGCACAAACTGAGAAAGACCGGACAGGAGGACAAAATCGTCACCCAAATGACACGCAATGTCTTACGGAAGGTAGAAACGGTGACGAACCCCATCAAGGTGGTGACAATCGACAAGAACGTGACGGACCGAGAGAGGCCGACGTGACCACTGACATTCAGGTCAGGAGGGATAACCTCCCCCTGAAGAACGGCCTGTACTATAAAATGCCGAAATATTGGTTTCTGGTATCCGTGCTTCATGGGAACGTCAGGGGAAGAAGAACCCTTCTCTTTTCAGGCGTGATACTCTTTGGACAGTTTCGTACGACCGAGCAACGTCTCCACCAACTCTGTTTAATGCCTGTTAATGCTAGTTCGTTCGTTTTGGTGCCTCCTTAACTATTCAGATTTAAAACTTTTTGTTGGAGCGAAGCGAAGCCAAAGGCCGAGAGGAGCAACGTTTATGAATGCGCTCGAATGCAATCTTTGCCATCGCATCACGCAATAACAACTGCATCAATTCAAACCAGATTTTGCACATTAATAGCAGTACATAGACCCCGAGATTGTTTGTACAAAAAAAATGATTTTAAATCGAACATAGTGTTGAGGAACAACGCCATTCAACGACGTGCTACGAAATCAAATGGCCAAAGAAACAAGACGCGATGAGCAACCGAAAAGATTAACCATACTGCTGTTTCCAATCTAGTCGCAATGCACTCGCAAACACCTGCCTGTGCCCGATGTATCGTTCGTTCGTTCGTTTGTTTGTGTCTTGGTTTGTTGGTTGTTTTGTTTGTTTGTTTGTTTGTTTGTTTGTTTGTGTTGTGCTGTCAATGCCACCCAGCAACGCGCTAAGAAAGCAAATGCACAGAAACAAGACGCGTTGATGAGCCAAAAGATGAGCCACAATGCTGTCGTTGATTTGCTGCAGTTGATAAAGTTTAGGCAAGTAAGGTGCGCGATTGAGTGATTTCCTCTATACAAGAATTTCTTCACATGATATAATACTCCAAGAAATTTGAAACTAGGGCGTCATCATTTACACTGTCGTCAAAATGCAACGAAGCGCTTATTAGTCACCCAGCAAATTAAAGTTGCATAAACATTTATTAAAAAAAAATAATGTTAAAACAATACATGGGTAGATATTACGGAAAACTGCAAGATCGTCAAATAAATTAACCCGTTTCTCATTGGAGACAGCGTTGTGGCTCTTCTTTTGGGTTGCGTCATTGCATCTTGTTTCTTTGAGCACGTGCTTTAGTAGCGTGTCGCTGGATGGCATTGACGGCACAACACAAACAACAAACCAACAAACAAACAAACGAACGAACGAATGATACATCGGGCACGGGCAGTTGTCAGTGACTGCATTCGAAACGGCATAGTGGCTCATCTTTTCGGTTGCTCATCGCATCTTGTTTCTTTGTCCATTTGCTTTCGTAGCGCGTCGCTGGATGGCGATATTCCTCAACAATATGTCCGATTTACACATTTTTTTTTTTTTACAAACAACCTCTGGGTGTAGCACTATCATTGTGCAAAATCGGGTTTTAATTGATGCATTCGTTATTGCATGATGCGATTACACAGATTGCATTCGAGTGGTACTCCGCTCTGCCTTCGGCCTCGTTCGCTTCAGTAGGAAAACTGTTTTGACGCCTCTTGCAGTCCTGTTTCGCGTAACATTAGATTTCAGATATAGTCTGGTCAGGGCTTTATTCCTAATAGGCATGAAAGCTCACAATCTTCTCGACGCCACACAACTGCTGTCCTGCCTTCTCTCCCCCTAAAAATAGCTAAAAGGAACGGATTTTTGAAAAGTGGGCTCATGTCGAGTTTAATGGGTCCAAGGCAACAATAAAAAGTTACATTTCGAGTGATGCTATAGCCATCAATAGAGCAGATTAATGGGAGCACTCTGGGCTTGGAAGAGATGATCCTACGAGGATACGTCGCTCCCTGTGCTTTTATACGACGCAATTATCCAACTCAAGCTGCACTGGAATGGAATTGCCGTCCTCGCAAACAACCAGTTTTCAATGGTTATTCTTCACGCCATACAATAAGGTTCTTCAAAAAATTGCACTAGGATTTCGCAAGCACCACCCATCCTGCTGCCTCCACCCCCAAAGAATAACGAGTTTGACTTGTCTGTTGCCGAAATGAGACTTGAAAAGCCCTTAAAGTAAAAGATTTTTTATTTTTTTTTTATTTTGGAATATAAAAAGATGTTTTAGTGTCATTGAAGCAGGGAATCTTAAAGCAGTTAAGTGGTTGACTGCGATTTCCTATTGACGTTCTGTGCACCGCAGCCTTAACGCCATTTTTTTTAAAGACCAGTGTGTGATAGAATTCAAGAGTGAATTGCTGAAGTGAATCCTAAATTTCAGGTATAAAAAAGTAAGTCCGTAAAAAAAGCTGTCAGCGAAAATCACGGACTGCGTGTACCAGCTTTTGAAATGATGGCTTTTTTCCGACTTACCCTTATATTATTTACGGTGATTTGTGTATATTCAGTTCGAAGTATAAAAACTGGAAAATACAGAAACAGGTCCGGCTGTAGCGCTCGCACTCGTGATTGTGACCCTTTCTCATGACAGAGGACCAAGACGCGTAATATTCGCGCTCTCTTTGCTACGATTTTAGATTCCGTTCCGTTAGTTCTGTCCATTTTATTTTTTTTTTATGTTTTCCAAGTTCACGTAGACGTAGGTAGGGTACACATTACGATTAAAAAAACAACATATGAATATTTTGTAATTTTTACGTGCCGTTTTCGAAAAAAAAACGTTCGTTATTTTGTGAGGAGGTGCGGTAAGGTATAAGATCGACCGACTGACTCGGCTAAAGACTCATTATGGCCTGGTACAAACAATATTTAATTTTCAACCCACAATTTTGCGTCTTGTTCACAATCAAAGAATGAAAAAAAAATTGGGACCAGCCCAGACTGAACCTAATCTCGTTTATGCCAGTCCATTATGAGTCACTAATAATAATAATATCTCTGTAATGTGTGGTGCAGTGGCAACCCGGACCACTGCACTGTGACTTGGGTTGGCGCTAATGACCAAGCTGTCGACGCGCCATTAAGCCTCAAGTACCCCCCTCCCCCCCAAACCAGGTGGCCCATCTTCTGCCCTTTTCTGATACTCAAATGTTTTACAATTACTGCAACTGTTAGGTCAACCTTTTAGCCCTGTGGTTTCCAACCGTCCCCCCCCCCCCCATTGGGCATAGGACGTAATGGTGCTCCCCTCCCCACCCTCGTTGTTACAGGGTGGGATTGGGAGGGCTCGAGCCTCCCCGGGAATATTCTTAATGGGCTTCGAGGTTCCACGCGGGGAAGGGGGGAGGGGGGGGGGAGATAGGCACCCTCTAAGGGACCCGGGTGCCTAATTTGAAACATTTTCCTGCATTCGCGCACATATTTTCATACGAATTCATTTCAAATTTTTCAAAAATAATTTTTATTCATGTTTTAACAAAGGCCTCATGTAGTGGGGGGGGGGGGAGCAACCCCATTTTTTAAGAAATATGCGTGAATTTGAAACGTTTTCTTGCAACTTGTGTTTTTTTATAATTTTTTTACGTTCTCTGTTGTGGGAGCCCCCTCTCCCTCCCCCCCATTGATGCCCGTGTACCGGAGCAGCCCAACGCGACAGTGTATTGTTGTGTAATTTTTTTTTCAATAATATGGATGATACTGGTAAGTCTTGAAAATCTTTTAAAATGACGTAATTAAAAAAATTGGTTGATGATGGCAGGTATTCAGGTCTGTTATTAGCAAGAACATTGCGACGGATAGTTAAAAAAAAAAAGCTTATACTAGTGATCTGGCAACGGCTCGCGCCTCCCTTGAAGTTGCCTCCCCCCTCCCCCCTCCCCGGGAGGCGTGCCTAACCAGCTGGGAAATTTAGCCCATTTGACGTATTTCATTCTGTCGCACGGACCTTTGCTATTTAGGCATTGGAGCGGGGTGGGTGGGGGGGGGGGGCTGCAGAACCACGAAGTGCCGTAATTCGATCTGTTTTCTTTTCAAACAACTTCCAACATACCCTTGTCCAGCAAAATAAGCTTCTCTCACGAGAGCGTAATGCATTTATATCACTTAGCTAATTGATTTAATAATAAGGATTTGTTTTCACACCATCAATGTAAAATTACCTTACGACCCATATGTGGTTCCAACCAGTTTTACTGCCAGAACCTCGTTAATGTAAATACCATGTTTGACTGTCACCTTGTCACGCAAGTTCTAAATTTATATAAGGCTTAGTTTTTTTGTTTTTTTTTTTCCCATAATTTTCAAAATTTAAACGCTGTCACGATCTAAAATCCGTAACTATGGGCACGATTCCAGGCGCCCCGTACGAAAATATTTGTTTTGAAGTTGGTGAACTAGTTCTTTAAGCCGAACTATTTGTTAAATTGTTTACTCAGAGAGTAATTGACGCGAAGGCATGGACGGCAGCTTTCAGTTTTGCAGTTAGGAAGGGTGAGAGGCTATCCAAGCTCATTCCTGATATAACATGGCTGAATTATACGGTCTAGTCGGCGACTGGAAAGGGGGATCGTCGCAAAATCCTTGCGAGTCATTCCGACCTGGAATGGTGAGACACTACCGAAGCTAATTCCTTAAATCACTACAAAATGAGCGATTTTAGATGGCTGAATTACGTGGTCTGGTTGGCGACTGAAGAGGGGCGCCCTTGCAACTTTGTTCTGATTTCGTTGAAATTTTCTGAAAATGGCTTTGGCACATGACCTGCGTGAGTTCGAAGACGCAGTTCCTACCTGAAATATTTTCGGTGTTATTTGGCTTTTTGGGATTTTCAGTAGTAGCAGCTGTTAGAGAGCCCGATTTATATGGCAAATGATCCCGAGCACTACATAAACAGCACGCAGCATTTGCCATATTATACCATAGCCTAGTGTAAATCTATCTAGTGTGAAGAATGTAGAAATAATTACAAATTTTAAAAAGAAAAACATAATTATTGCCAATTTCAAACGTTTTGAAACAATGCAGTCGATTCTTTTCTCGTTTCAAGCATCAAATCATGCACGTGGTGGCAGGGCTATCCGAAATTCCCTTGTAAAGATCGTCGTTGCAGTTGTTCCCTTGTTTCCCTGTTCGTTTGCAGTGTTTGCTGAAGTGTTCGGCTGCTTTATATTCCACCTTAGATGGGCATGTAATATGGAATATGGAAAGTTAACTTCAGAAATGTATTGTTGCGTCCTTCACTTGGCAGAGTAAGTCTGATCTTTAGAACTCAATTAAACGGAACTCAAGATAGTTAGGTATTCTGATGCAGCCTATTGGAATTGCGCTGCAGATTTAATGGCCAAGTTAACAAGCGCCTTCGGATGTTTAAGTTCGGACTTTAATAATGTACAGTTGAGAAGATACCTATCATAATAAATTCAAGACAAATAAGGCGGCAAAGTAGCCTAAATATTGGCTCAACACCCTTTGACCTAACTCAATCATGTGCCCAAAATCTCTGTTAGTCTTATTCTCTCTAAGTATACATAGTAGGGAATAGAGTTATGAGCACAGCTAAGCTAACATAGAAAACCCAAGCCCCTAAGTTAAGAACACAGGTAAACATGCCTCCGCATTAGTATCCCGAACAACATTGGCTTTCGTCTATTGATGACCCCACACAGGTTTTCGCTACTGTCCTCAGATGCTACGACAGGGTCTTGTTTATTGAGTTAAACAAATATATCCAGGTAAACGAATGTACTGAGCAAACGAATGTTACCATTGTAGCCTTCGCTCGAAGCATTGGCCTGTTGTTAATATTGTGTTGAGTTATTTCATGGTTGCGTTTTCGTATTGCTAGTAAGTATGTGCGTAAAATGCTACATTTTGGCGTAATTTTGGCTATTTTATCCTGTTCTTACATACAATGAAAGCGCTTCTTTTAAACAATTCAGGGATGGGGAATTGAGGCGTAATGGAGCGTCGACAGCAGGGTCATTAGCGCCATCCTCATTCACAGTGCAGTGGTCCGGATTGCCACTGCACCACACATTACAGAGGAGTCGCTACCATGAAACTGTTTCGTTGGTGG
Source organism: Lithobius niger (assembly GCA_023313725.1). NCBI lineage: Eukaryota > Metazoa > Arthropoda > Chilopoda > Lithobiomorpha > Lithobiidae > Lithobius > Lithobius niger. Next base: position 422 of record JAHWFP010124404.1, on the reverse strand, counting down.
TGTTTACGTAAGTCTAATAAACAAGAGTTCAAAAGTCTTTTGATGGTGCGAAAGACTTAACTTCAGACTCTACTTTCAGGATCTTTTCATCCTGTGCTGGTGTCTGTCTGTCTGGTCTGGTCTGTCTGTCTGCACGATAACTTTCAAATACATTTCCGATTTATTTCAAATTTCACACATTCATTAAATTTTCACTCATTTCACCAACTTCATCCATTCACTGTTGAATTTGGTGAATTCAATTTGAGCAATCTAGAGATATCACTTTTTAATATGGCGGATTCGGCAAAACATTGACTGGGCACGTCCCTCAATATACTTACAATAAGACATACAATAAAATCCGGTTTTTTTTTTTTAAGTATACTGTACCTTACTTCGTGTTATTTCATTTGACATCATCCTCAACACTGTTTTATTGT
>JAHWFP010124403.1:1245-14907 GCA_023313725.1 Lithobius niger | reverse complement strand
AACAACAAAACCATTCCAACACCAAAAATGCCACATTTCGGCGTACTGTTTCGAGGCACAAAAGTAGAGAATATCCTCCGTCAATGTGATAAAAATACAATTGAGGTCCGAAGATCACTTTTATACTACTAGGCCGAACGGTTGTGTTGTAAAATTTAATTGGGAACATTTTTCGTGATCACGTCACCTATACGATTTCTGCCCTGGGCTCTGTACATGAATGATTTTAGCCTAGTGCTCTTCGAATAAATACAACACGTATCTCTACGACGAAATCTGAATAGCTCTGCCACCACATGTCAAATTTGATGCATAAATGATAAAAGAAGCGACGGCGTTGTTTCAAAACGCGTGGAATTGGTAGTAACTAGGAATGTTTTTACTACCATTCGTAATTATTTTCTGCTTTATTCGCACTAAAAGAAGGCGAGCTACTTTGTGTTGCACACGTAGTGCTCAGGGACACTTTCCCCTTTGGTTGCCCTTTGGGTTCCCCTTTTCAATCAGATGCAGTGTTCGTCGTTTTGGTAGTTGCAATGGTTGAGGACAACAGTAAGGTTTCACGTGGACTTATAAGGAGAGCTGCAGACAAACCAAGTATGGAGGGCTTGCACTGAATGAGCGAGCGAAAGAGAGAAACTTAGTGCTCGTCGACATTATCAAAAAGTAGTACAGAAGACCATCATGGCATATGACAAAGAATAACGAGTTAGAAAACAAAAAACGAACTCATTTATGTCCAAGTCAAAACCGCAAAGGAACACTAATAAGTATTCCTGTAATGTTTCAAATCTATATAACAAAAATCGTAAATTTGTTTGTTTGTGTGTCGCCAGACCACCGACATTCCCACTACTAATTCATATTATGGCGCTGTCCCTTTTTAAGCAATAACCAATGCTTCATTGTATATGACGTCGTCATTTCTCGCAATCTCCCACTTATACTGACATCTACTGTCGCTCAAAATAACACAATCTACTATCTAGCTTATCTCAACTCGTGTTGGAAAACTTCACGTATCGCCGTTCATTTCACGTACGAAGACGGCGATAGATTTGGTTTTGTGGCTGTCGGTTCGTAAACAGGGACTTTGCTGACCGTAAGCATTTTCCGAAATTTAACAAAGGATGATCTTTCATTCTGGTGGGTAGGTTTCAATGTGATCTTTTAATTTTTTTGAGCAGTCTAAGGTAGAATAGATTGGTTATTGAAATAACTTGACAAAAAACAAATAACCAACCCATTCTACCTCAGACTACAAAAAAAAAAAAAAAAAAAACCCATTCAGACCTCAGAAGGCTTCTTTTTTGTCAAGTTAATTCAATAACCAATCCATTTAACCTCAGACTATCGAAAAAATTAAACGATCATATGCCGACCAAGAAGGAATCTTTTTTGTCAAGTTAATTCAATAACCAATTCATTCTACCTCAGACCACCGAAAAAAAAAAGACTAAAAAAAAATGACATTCAGGCGTCAGAAGGCACTTTTTTTGGTCAAGTCATTTCAATAACCAATCCATTCTACCTCAAACTACCCAAAAAAGTTAGAAGATTACATTAAGGCCTCAGAAGGCACCTTTTATATGCCAACCCTTATCAAGAACTGGCACAATAATTGTGAAAATGAAATTAGTTGATTTTCTTTGAAATAATGCAACGTTCTGATGTGACTCAGTCTATTGAAAAATACTTTATTTATTTATTTACTTTTCGTTTATTTTTAATAAATAAATGGACTAACTGTGGGAATGAAGGTAGGAGAAAATATTTTTCTTTATTGTTTTAGAATATGCTGAAACAAAAGAAAAAGTCTAGATGTCGGCAAAGCAAGGTGCGGACAGCGAATTTGTGTGAAAATGCAGAACTTTGCAGCTAATTCAGTCAAACATGTTCTACGGCTGGACTTGGAAGTAGCAAAATCTAATGCTATGGTTCCAGAAAATCTAATACAATGGCTAAATTTCTATTAGTCAGTGGTGACTAAAGTTTGCGATTAGGCATAAACATGATTTATGGTCTTGTTGCATTATTTCCTGTGCTACTTCACTAAATAAGAAACCTAAAAAAAAAATTTATCGTTGCTGTACTGATATTCGTTTAGGATGAAATTCTTAATTTTTGTGGAGGGGGGGGGGGGGGAAAGAGGAGATAAACGAAATTTTTAGAGGAGCCCATTTTCGAGCTTTTAGTGTATATGGTGATTTTCCTCTTAACTAAAGAGTTAACTTAAGAGTTTTCTCTTAACTAATAAAGACTTGTTACGAACTAAGGATCGAGTGCATTAAAGTCATCTTGCGGTTTGGTAATCATCTTATATTGATAATATGATTAACAAACTACAACATGACTTTAATGCACTAATCCTTGGTTCATACTCTGGTCAACAGCAAGTGAAAATATCCGCAGAGAGAAAACTTTCACAGTTTCCACCCGTTTCGGAATGTCCTTAATGTAGATTTGAAACAGCAGGTGACCAAGGACTGAACCTTGTGGTATTCCCCGTGTTGCACCTTTAAAGACACTATTTTTCGTTGTGAATTCTGGTGCTTACTTTACAATCAACCATATATCCTTTAAGAATACTGAAGATTTTACCACAAAGCTCTTAAGTTTTTGCATTTATTAAACAAGATGCCATAGTTAATAACATCGAATGCTTTCTGTATGTCTTTCAGACTAGCACCAACGAGTTTGTCATCTTTCAGAGCTTGAGAAACAATGTCACTTATTGCTTTTAGTGCATCAGTTCTAAATCCAAACTGCCTCCATGTCAGAAAAGAAATGTTGTCCAAGAAACTTGAGATTCTGCTTGCAAACAATTTCCAGGGGCTCCAGCTGGAAAACGAAGCCATCATGCCACTGGTAAGTAGTGAAACAATGAACGTACCAACATAGTTACCTGCGTGGTACTGGACCGAACGCCGTTCTGTGTAAGGTGTCTCGGGCAATGCAATGACGCACTCAAATGTGGTCTCCGCTGAAAGAGTCTTATCTTGAAATTTTTTGTGCAATATGACTTGATAAAGACCGTCGTCCTTGGCTGAGATGACGATGGCGGGATCTTGAACTCGATTTCGAGTCTTCTTTTTGCCTTTGATGATGATAAGTTCCGCAATGGGTTGTGGATAAAGTCCTTCAGCTCCGCATGTGATATTCACGGAATTGGAGTCCGGCTTGGAAAAGTTCATCCACAAATCCTTAGCCGGGGCTGAAAGAAAAGTAAAACAAAGACGAGTGATTATTCAAGATCACGTTTGGGGATTTTTAGGGATTCTCTTAAAATGGTGATGGACTACGTGTCAAAGAGACTGTCCTTGCGGGGATACAAGATACACTTGTATTCTGGGGCGGGTCTAGGAATTTAAGGTGGGGGATGGGGCGAACCTTTGATGACTTTTTTTTTTTTTTACTTTTTTAACTTTGCCCAACCGACTAGGGAAAATTTTCCCGTCACTGACTATTAGTTGGGGCAGGGGTTTACATCAACACCTCCACCCCTCTTCCCCCCAATTTACACCGTGAGGTTATTGTGTGCTATAAGTGTAAGATTGGATGGGAGGGGAGCAGTTTTGTGTTCATTTAAGCTTTTGGTGTCGTCAAATTCCTTGCGGTTGGGCAGAAGTCCGGGGCTTGAGTCCCCGTCGTGACTCAGATTAGTGTAGCTTGTATCCTCACAAGGGATACACCATTCAACTCCTATCCCCCCATTTTGTTTTCATGACTTTTTTGTGAGGGCTCTGGATCCAAAATTACTACTTTTTATACCTTTTTGCATGGTGCCAAGTGTCATCTATCACAAAGTGCAGTTTTTATATGCTAACAGACCGTACTAAGACATTTGTGTCAACGAAACGGATTCGGCAAAACGAGAATTCCCATTTCGCCTAATTGTACGCAGGGCTTAATTTTTGGCGAAACGGGTACCCCAGATGCTGGAGGCGCAATTTACAAGGAAGTGACGTTGGTATAGTAACGATGTTTGGGACCGTTCAAGTATTACGTCATCAAAAAATCAGCCTTTTTCAACCCTCTCTCTTCTCTCGTCATCAATCGCTCAAACCCCCCACCCCCCGTGTTACGTCATTTCTTACTTTACCCCTCCCCCCGTAAGAAGGAGTGTTTTCCCTGTATCCAGTTTTCTGAGGACCTTTTCTTTTGCGTACTTTTCAACTCTTTAAAATTTTGGTTTACTGGGGTAGCGGTGCAACGTCATCCATGGCCACCTCTCCTCCCCGTTCCCCCCGTCAGCAATCGTCACCAGCAGCCCCCCCCCCCCTTCTTGATGACGTAATACTTGAATGGTACCTTTGACAGGTATCACTCTTATTTTATGCCGAGCCCCTGTGAATATTACGTCCTGGCCCTCGTTTTATTTGCGTTATGAGCTGGAAAGAATGTAAGAATTTATTTTACAAAGAGCCCCTCTCAAGTCCCTTCTTTTTTTTTTCGTGTCCAAGAGTGGTGCGTCACTCCTACCAATCTCCCGGTCGTCTATTCTCCATCTTCTTACCAAAAGCCCTGTCATCTCCCGCACGCGCTCATACATCACGGGAGCTGGTGTGACACGGTCGCAGCAAGCCTTTAATGCTTTAAAGCGGGGTAGCCATAAGGAAGTCAGAGGCACGGTGATAAATGACGGCCTTCGAATGGGGAGGGTGCAATTCACACCCACTCCTCACAAACCTGGAATTTGTAGAGGCAGAAAATCGGAAATTACACACGTGTGGCGTTTGATCCGTGAAGATCGATTAGTTTTCTAGTCGACCGTCGTAAATCATGATCTGCACCATCCCTCACATCGAGCTCGAGCAGAGAGAGCTATGGAGAAACGAGTCGACCTCTCGATGCTTGCGTAACACGATAGAGGTGCGTTTTGATTAGGGATTTACCGCTATCGGTGGATTGTATCGGTATTGGCTCCAAATCGGTAGCAAAAACACAGTGTCAAAGGTAAGTGAGGACGGAAGCTTGTTGCACTACATACAGCCCCGTAGCAAGGGTGGCGCCACAGGGGAGGGGGGGGGGCAGGGGAACGAGACCCCCCCGATCGGGGAGTAACCGAGATTGTCGTCGGGGAACAGCCGGAAGACTAAATCTACATGACGACATACAATTCATAAACATTTCGAGAAAAAAGGTCAAAATACAGTTGCCGTTTTGTTTGCCAGTTTGCCTCATCACCTCCGTAATATTTAAAAGCTGTCTTAGTTAATGCAGAAAAGTTAACTAAATATGTATAAAGCTAAACTTGTTAAGGATTCTAGCTTGAATTCATTATACCAATGAACTGAGCGAAAATCGTGTACAATAAGTTGCTAAACTAAAAATTGATTTGCTGCCTTAGACCGTCAACGCCATGATTTAACAGACATCTTATAGTTATGAGACACGTTTGGGATGCCAAACCAGTTATCTCTAAAAGGAGAAGGCCCGATTTTAAAAGCCCAACGCACAACGCGAAGTTTGTGAGGGGTCAAACACACCCCAAACAAACGGAGCAATAGCAGCCCAGTGGTCAATAGTCCCGGTTTCCCAACCAAGAGGACGCAAACTCAACTTCAGCGTCCAACCAATACAGAACTAAAAAAAAAATTAACTGTGTTAAGAAGGGGTGTTTTCCCTGTATCCAGTTTTCTGAGGACCTTTTCTTTTCCGATATACTTTTCAACTCTTTAAAATTTTGGTTTACCGGGGTAGATGAGCAACTCACAATGGCCACCTCCCCCCCCCGTGGGGCAACGTCTCCCAAAACCCCCCCCCCCCCCCCACCCCGTATACCTTTGAGGTCCGACTTGTGTTCTTGCTATAATTATAGCCAGCTAAATTTTTACAGGAAAAGCTTTCCTTCCAAGTTTTCGTCAGTTGAAGTCTGATAACAATTCATTCCATAAAAACCGAGCAAAGAATTAAAATTGCAGAATAGTTGGTGGTTTAATTTACTAGTAGCTCTTTTCCTCTTAGCCCATCGCCACCGTGATTTAAAACTAATTCTCAGTTAATTCGGGAACGTCATCTGAATCTTCCACTATTTGAAAAGTAAGCAACAATACTTCTTCAAACCTAAATTATAAGTGTTTGTTAACGTTAAATTAATTTTTTTTAAATTTAAATTCACCAGTTAATTTAATTTGTAAATAAAATATATATATAAAAGACAGAATTTTGGTCACAATTAGGTTTTTACGACCTCTCATGCTAAAGAATTTTTACGAAAAACATCCAAAATTTGCTTAACAATGTGGTGCAAACGTGTCTCGGGAAGCCGAAAATAGGCCCTCAAATTACGTAAAATGCGTCGGCTTCCGGGGCTCTGCCCTGGACCCCGCTGGGGAGCTTACAGCGCTCCCCCAGACCCAAAGCTGGTTTCTCCGGACCCCTGCTAAAGTGGATCATATTTCAATAAGAAAAATGTTCATTTTTCTTTGCCCCCCCCGGTCGGGGAATCATTGCCCCCTACCTGGAGTTGGCTGGCGCCACTATACTGCCCCGTACACTACGTACACCAGGTCGACGTTGAAATTTCTACTTCAGATATTGTGGCGATTATTGGTTCGCACTACTGCTCCTCAACATCAAGGCCACAGCTAAAGGACAAGTAGGCAACGTAACGTGGGTCAAGCTACAGGTTGGGGTAATTTCAAATTAAAAACTAGCTGATGGAATAAGGCGCAAAGTTGTGGTTCAGTTCTAATGATGTTTTAATTATAAGTTTGAGCGGTGATAAGCTCTGGCTCTGGGGCGACTCTAGCCTTGGCTTAGGGCCTTAAATGGAATGCCACAAATGTTAGGCTTACTCGGGGTCAGTCAAAATGATGGCGGATCTTGGGTTATATTGTTTAGTTGGAAAAGGTAATCTCGCTATTTCGGGGTTGCAGTGAAACACTGACAACAGGGTTGGTCTGGGTTGAATTTAAGTTGGGGGAATTGTGACAAAATGTGAAAAATTTCTAATTATGATAGCTGAAATTGTCTTTGGATGTGGGTTGTTGGAGGGTTCGTGGCGGATGAATTCTCAGGTTAACACTTAATTGTTGGGAGCACCAGGCAGAAGACCAATCGAGCTCGAGCAATTACAATTGATATCAACATTAAGTACAGGCAATTTACACGGCATACTATATTGTTACAATAATTGATCACATAGGGTCAAAGGGTTTTTAGCGAGCGTTAACCGCACCCGGTCATCTGCCCGACATCTCAACTAACAATGAATATTAATTTTGAAGTGACAATGGGCCGTTACAATATGACGTCATGTGACCTTGGGCTTGGTAGATTTCACAAATGACGTCATCAGAGCAACTTCGCTGGGGTAGCAAAATTTCAAAGGTTGAGATCCGGATTTAAACTCGCAACAATATTTAGGAGTTGTGGGGGGGGGGGGGGGAGATCGAGGTAGAGCACAGGGTATAAATCGTAAAAGTGGAGCAGCATACCACTGCTCTGAGGACCACTGAGCTGAAATCATAAGTAAAGCACAGAATACGTTTCATACTCGTTTCTGTCCTGTGAATCCTCCCTCGCTCGGCCAATTAAAAAAAAATTCAGTTATGTGCCTAGTTAACGGTTTGTTATAATAATACTATGTTTATTATTATTCAGTTTTGAACGTGTTCTTATTGATTGTGTAATGGCATAAAATATTTGTACATAGCTAACGTTTGAGATCTTTAACTGTTATTTTTAGTATGGTAGTCGTGTTTTCCGTACATTTTTGTGATTTTCTTCAATGGCTCTTATAAGTTCCTCTGAACTTCGGTCCATGCAACAAACAAACAAAAAATAAACTAAGAAAGGTTAAACAGTTTCTATGCTTGGCTGGATCCAGTACCGGGGTTCGCCCCAGTAGCGTGGTTGGTAAGCTTTCCTGGGTCGAATTGCTCGTCAAACACGAACCTCGAATATGACGCGATTTTGACGGAATCGTCGTGTGAAAACATGGCAACGATTGCGTCAGAATCGCGTCATATCAATCGAGATTTGGAATGTTAGCTAAGTACACTACATCCAAAACTAAACTACCGTTATGGGGGTAATAACCTTTTCCCGGTGCATGTGGTACAATTAAACAGAAGAGGAGTTGAATTACATAATGATGGCGACGAGACATGCTCGTGCTGATACTTATAGGTGCACAACAGGTGGCACCACCTGTTTTGCATCTGGAAACTTACATACCATCCTTCGAGCATACAAGGTGTACGTTCGCCCAACCGTTGAATATGCGTGCCAGGTCTGGTCGCCCAAGCTTTCGAAGGACATTGACATAATTGGAGCAGTCCTGAGACGATTTACGAAATGCATGCCTGGAATGTATGGGAAATCCTATATTCAACGTTTAGAATTACTAAAGCTGGACTCTCTCGAGCTTCGCAGGCTCAATACAAAGCAGACCTGATTTTGACTTACAAAATAATTCATGGCCAACTGCCAGTTGTACTTCCCTTTATTGAGGTGAGAACCGGGTCTAGAACTTGAGGACATAGTCTAAAACTGGTAATTCCCAGTTTTAAATTAAACTGTAGGAAGTCTTTTTTTTAGTATTCGTATAATGCTCCAGTTTGGATCTCTCTGGGCAAAAACATTCTTATGGCCCCTTAAGCGGATGTATTCAGACGACTTCTTAATGGCGGGGTGGCCGTATAAAGTCACATTTGAAACGCCCAGAGTTTTGGCCCTGAATACATTCCATTTGTAGTCTACTATACTGAAAAACATATCCAAAGTCTTTCCGTTTAGGCAAAATCTCTTTGACATTGCATTCTTTTACCTTTTAGCCTATCGTATATGTATAATTTTCCGGTAAGATGTTACTAGTGGTCGCTTGATTTCGACCCTTCTTGCCCTTTTGCTTTGGTGGCAAATAAATCTTACCTATCTTGTAAAAATGGGCCAAGCAACAGTAATGCATAGGAGGCTCTGGTGGCCGACAAGGAAACTGAAAGGCGTGCTTGTTAAAGGTGTGCTTACTTTAGACACTCCAAGATTCGTGTTTGACGAGTAACTCGACCTGGGATGAGAACATGACGCGATTTTGACGCAATCGTTGCCGTGTTTGCACGTGACATGGCCAACGATTGCCTCAGAATCGTGCGTCATATTCGAGATTCGTGTTTGACAAGCAATTCGACCCTGGTTGTTAGCCCGATGTCCTAGGTTCGATTCTCAGTTGGAGGCCGGAGCAGTTGTCTTGTATTTTTTTTCTCAAATGAGCAGTCTCGTATATTCTCGTATATTCTTTCATTTAAAAGAAGTCATCATCCATGGTCACAAGAATACAGATGGACGGTGGACGGTGGACGGTGGATACAGATGTTCTTGTTCTTGCAGTTTCACTTACACATACGTTCTTTGACATGGGGCTTTGCGAGTTGTGGGCAGGATTTAGAGAAGGAAAACATTATAGAAATATACCCGTATATGTGATCACCAATGTTATTGTTTTGTAAAATTCAAAAGCTTAGCCAGGGTTCATTTGTTCACAGGCTGTGACACAGTGTCATTCTTCCTAGGCCGAGGTAAACTAACGGCTTGGAAAGCATGGTTAGCTTTCCCTGATGCAGCAAAAGCCTTTTCATTCATCTCCGGTCCTCAAGAAGGAGTATCAGAATGGGTTCACAAGGTACCTGAACGATAATTACAGTTTTGCTGACTGTGCTTCTATAGTGAATTATTCAGTGTAGATGATGCACGAAAGGAATTATTCACCACAAAGGCACGACCCATCATGGACATTCCTCCAACAAGAGCTGATTTACCGAACCATGTGTTAGGGCAACTGCAGAGTGGCAATTGTATGGGGCCAAGCTTTAGCAAGCAACAGTATTTCCCAAGCCCAGATGGTTGGGGTTGGCAGTTGATAAACAGCAAGTGGCAGTTGAGGTGGTCATCACTGCCTGAAGTAATGAAGGCCCTTCATGAGCTTGTAAAGTGTATAGCTGCGAAAACTGTAGTCCAAAGAAGCGTAGATCGAAGAAAGTCGACTTATACCCTGCACCCTGAACCGCACAGTTTGATGGGGAACTGTTCTTAGAAAACATGAGTATTAAGTTGACTGTGACAGTGAGTGTTTACATATACCACTACGTCTGCTGAATGCCCTAAACTACTGAATTAGAATTGTCATTAAATTAAACTTTTAGACGAAGTTATAGTTCCAGTCCTTTTATCATATACGAGTAAAGGAGGGCATGATTATCATTCACGTTCACATCCCGTTTTCTGCAGTGGTTTACAATTACGATTAGTAAAAGAGGTATTTTGTAACCCTAGAGAAATGTTTCTTTGCAATTCCTGGACTAAATATTGCAATTATCGCCTTGAATTATAGGACCTTAACTGCTTGCCATTTAATTGCCTTTTTCTGACGTACACAAATTTGCAAACCTCACAGATATTAGCTCAGCTATCAACATTTTGTCAGAACAATGCGGCCATTTCAAAAAACAAGCGGCTTACAGCGACTGCCTAGTCGCACTGGCCTTCTGTACAGTTCCTCCACTTTCAATGTTGAGGCGCTCACCTCACTACAACAGCTATCTCTATTATACTAACCTAAAAGCAGCAACCAACATAATTGCCGATTAAAAATGTGTTTGCTTTAAAGCTTAGGCCTATTTTACATTTTAGGCGTAATTGTCAGCTTTTAAGCCTAACTTTAGCCAGCAGTTTTAATTCGTAAGCAGTAGCTACCGGAGATTTGGATTGCACAGTATAAGGATATTCATTTTTGCAACACGGTGCACCTTCGGGTACACAGTTACAATGTTACGACGTAACGCGCAACATAGCATATATATATATATATATATATATATATATATCAGTGGTAAGTGACGAGAAGACGCTGTTGATGAAGCCAACAGCGACTTGACGTTGCCGTGGTAACGTGATTTTAGGCCTTATTTTCATTTTTTAGGCCTAATTTTTTTAATGCAGTTTTAATTTCATAAGTAGCAGATAGGCCTAATGGAGAATTTGGTTCGACGGTAAGCCTATTCATTCATGCAACAATGCGACGAGGTATTTTAAACGGGCTAAAATCCATTTGTTTTTATTGCGTGTTATCTTAGGATTTCAATTCGACGATCAAATGTTATTATTTAATTTAGTTACGTTGAAAAAATCTACTAGCTATAAGGGAGTAACGATGTTTTAGTTTGCCATGTCATTTAATTAACTTTTGACACTGAAGCTAACCATGTAAACCGTGGTCATCAACATCTAGTACCGTTGCGAAGTTGAAAAAGGCGACGGACGGACGGACGGACAAAGTCGTTGCAATGGTCTTCTCAGCCGGTACGGCTGTACAGAAGACTAAAATGGCCACCATTTTGTTTTAATGACTTTTCGTGAGGGTTTTGGACCCAGTATTAATTCTGTACATGTATCCTTGAATGGTACCAAGTGTCGTGATGGTATCACGAAGTGTACTTTTCTGAGAAAAACGTGCTCTAGTGTACCGTACTGCATTACCATAAGGTTATAGGTTTAGTCTTCTGTTCCAGTAGTTGTATCTACGGAACCACGGGATGGATTTTGCTTTACAATATGTCAAAATAAAGGTAACAGTGCAAAGATACTTACTGTAACGGTTCCTATCCCGTTTTCTGCAGTGATTTAGGAGTAATATTAATAGAAGCGGTGTAGTTTTGAACCCTGGAAATATGTTTCTTTGTAATTTCAGTTCAAACTACTGCAATTAGCGTTTTGAACCATATGACTTTAATTATTCCCAATTTAATTATCTTTATTTTGACATATAGAAATTAAAAATCGGTCAGATATTAGCGGAGTTATTAACATTTAGAAAAAATAGGGCCGCTATTTGTTTTCATGACTTTTTCGTGATGGCTCTGGATCCAAAATTACTTATTTTCGTGTGCCCCCTTGCATGGTGCCAAGTTTCATCTCGGTATCACGAAATGCAGTTTTCCAAGAAAAATGTGTGCTAACAGACCGTACTATCTTAAAATATTATTAGGCACTCAACCTCTTCCTAATAAAGAAACATTCCTACTTGAAGGAATTCGTTATTTTCGATTTCTGATACGTTTCGCTGCAGCGAGCGCGGCAGCACGAGAAATAAAATATTGCTGAAACGGAAATACAACCCCTTGACTAGTCAGAATCCAGGCAGAATTCATGTGTTTGAATTTAGGAAATATTGTTTTAATAATTGTTGGCCGAGCGAAGCGAGTCGGGTCGAATACACGACTGAATTTTAATATTCTGTGTATATGTGTGTGTGAAGGCGATGACGTTTTGAAATTTTGTTTTTATTTATAGTTGAAATTATTTGGTTGGCGTGAAATATGCGAGTTCGAAGATGAAATAAATTCCTACCTTAAATACTTTCGAAGGTATTCGTGTTTTAGGCCGATTTTTAGCCGATTTTTAGTAATTGCGGCAGAGGAGCGGCAGTAAGGGAACCCTATCTATAAAGCTAGTTTCCCCGAGCACTAAATGAACAATATAAAGCCAGTTGTCACACTATACCATACTGAAAGTTCTTTTAGAGTAAAGAATGCAGAATATCATTACACACAGTAAGGAATAAAACAATTACTGCCAATTTCATATGCTTGGAAGCTGCACGGTCGCTTCTTCTATAATTTATACAGCAAATCTCGAGCATGGTGGCCGAGCTATCCAGAGGCCTCGTAAAGGTCAGTATGGGAATCGTTTGCAGAGCACTGGGCTGAAATCTTATAGGTGAAGTGGCTAATAAAAATGTTCTGAATTAATTTTACAACACAACGGGAAACACATGTGGATCTCTCGCTCGGCCGAGTAATTGCGATCTGCGGAACTCAATCATACACCCCATAATTGTTATGTATGTTGAAGAGGACGTCCAAGAAGGTCGAACATTTGCTCTTTTAACATTTCAATGAACCAGTGTACGAACTAGAGTTAAGTGTCGGATTTGGTTTTTTATAACTGTTCATACTAAAATCCTTAAGTTAAATTCAAACAGCAAGAATGTTCTCCGCCACCACTACCCATGCCTTGATGGTCGAGTTCTTCTAAGTGACGTACGTGCTCAGGTGACCTCTTCCCTACGACAAACGCTTACGCCGCAAAGTCGGGCAGAAATTCAATAATAAAACAGCCAAAACAGCCGAGTCGCCAGAAATCGTGTTTGACATCGCCTGCACAGTTTGGGAAAAACATTAGCATGGCAAGGAGGGGGGGGGGGGGGGTACGGGGGTGAGGAGGGGGGGGGGGGGGGGGGGGACGAGGGTGCCCTCGAGGAAGCAGAAAGGCACGCTACTCTCTCGGTGACAGCCAGCTGATTTATTAGTGACTCGAGCACGCGTTGGCTGTACGTGCTTGTAAAACCGAGGTATATTTTGTCCTTTGCAGACGTGACAGCCTATTTTAAAGGAAGACTTACTGTTTGCTGTAAAGGAACTTGCTCGAGTAGAAAATAATCCACCCAAAACCAAAACTAGTGTAAGAGAAGCCGCCAAGTTTACAAAAAGGGCCGGCCTTTCAAAGTAGTGATATCATTCAACCAGGGAAAGGCCGCCAAGGTTAATCCCATTAGCCAAGTTAATCAGACCTACTAATAATTCGAAGGTTAAATGAAAACTAGAATATTGCTACTAGCGGTAGCAATCTTCAAGTTTTCATGTAACGTCCAAAGTATTA
>JAHWFP010124402.1:0-30341 GCA_023313725.1 Lithobius niger | reverse complement strand
GGGGGGGAGGGGTGGAGGTTTCTCATCCATGAAACTAATGGCTGAGAAACCAGTCTCACATAGGTAGGTCGATGGAAACCGAAGAATGAGTTTTTATGTCAATGTCGGAAAGTTTCGCCATTTGGTATGCTGGTTGGTTGGTTTGTTGTTTACTGGGGCCTGAGCAACGTGGTTATCGGGCCCAGAATGATACACGCACGCGTGCATTCAGACATGCACGATGATACGACTATGACTTGTTGACAAGACACAGCTTTATAATTTGTTGTAATTTCATGTGAAGTTCAAAAATATTATGAACTAACAAAATTATTTAAAATCTGTTATTTTCGTCAGGGGGCATTCAAGTATTACGTCATCAGGAAGGGTTGAAATTGCTAACTGTTTGTAAAATGCTTCCTTTTTCATAAATGTTACCCTTAATGATGCACCCCGGTTTTAGGGTCTAAATATGGTATCGTAACGTTAAAAATGCTGACCACACTGTTCATCTTCTTCACACAGGTAATCTGAGCTCTACAACCAGTCCGTCTCCATGGCATTCAGTTCTTTTTTGTCAGGGAAATCCACTTATTCTCTATACCATCTTGTAATTTGAGTTTGTCCCTACCGTTTAACGGTAACCCTAGTTCAAGAAGTCAAAACAGCCTATTTCCTATACGTATACTTTTCTTTTCCTTTTTTGAATTTTCATCTTTGATATCGTCACTTTTAGGCTGTTCCTTTACTAGCTGCTTGCTAGCCCTGTTTGTCCCTGTATCAAACGTATATATCATTATCTGTTATTATTAAACCCAAATCCAAGATGGCGGTACAATGTTGTTGGCTTGAAGTTGGTGGTCGATATCACTCTATTGGAAGAACGTAAAACAAAACCAGGGAAAAAAAACAGAGAAGCCATCCAATCAATGGAACCAAGAAAGATGGATCTTGAGACTCAGAAAGAAGAAGAAAAGAAAGAAGAGGGAGGGGGGGAATGGCCATCCGTACGGATGTGCACTTTAGATATAAAAATTGGACATCGCTAATGGAGTGCACCATTTCAAAGAAAAAAAATGGCGATTTGCGCAGCCACGTCCTCGGGGACATCTCGTAGGCTTCTTTTTGTGCGTTTGTTCAATCACAATATTTATTATAAAACTACAAACCTGAAATTGTTCCAAAACTTGACGGTGAAGAAATCATTTACATGGTGTAACTCTGATTTACCACTGAACAACCGTTTAGAGATTCGGTCGTGACGAATTAATTCGAGACCGAGTCAGAAGAGAGACCCCGGGGGGGGGGGGGAGATTGAGGCTTAATGACGTGTCGATAACTAGGTCATTAGCACCAACCTCAGTCACAGTGCAGTGGTCCGGGTTGCCGCTTCACCACACGTTACAGATATTAAACAAACCCCGAATTTAGATCTTAACATAGATCTGTACCTCCTGCTAAAATTGAAAAACTCCGGACAGGAAGACAGACTTATCGCCTAATTGATGCGGCATGTCTGGCGGAAGATGAATATGGCAACAAACACCATCTAGATGGTGACAATCAACAAGCAAGTGTCGGACCGGAAGTGTCTGTCAACACCAATGACATTCAGGCGGGACAACCCCCTCAAAAAGAAGCAGTGAGTAAGCCGGGTGTGCCCAATGCGTAAACGGGCTGACGGAAGAGAATTTATGGAGAAGAGACCGAGACAAGACCGTGATGAAGTCTCGACTAGTCTCGACAAGACATAATGTTCTGCATAAACTAAATTCAAAGTAAACAAGCACCAAGTCAGTAATGAAAAACGTTAAGTCAATACAGTGCATAAAGAAACACTTTTTGCGGCGTTTCGTGTCTGAATACTATGCTTTTTCAAGCTAATATTAAAGCATAAAATGTACTTTTGACATAAACCATCACAACAACAAGCATACTATTATGTGAACGTCAAAACACTAAGTGTATAACCAAGCTGTTCAGTTTCGCTTGGTTATAAACCAAAAATATGAAACCTAGGTTTCTTCATCTTCTTGCATAGGGTGTGATGGGTTACACTAAAAGTGTGTTTTGTGTTTCGACGTTATCCTTGCGCTAAAATCTGTTCTTGCTTGAAAATGGGTAGTATTTAGAACCGAAACGTTGCAAAAAAAAGTGTTTCTTTGTGCACCGATTTGGCTTTCAACCTTTGTTTTCAATTGCATAAAATACGCCACATGAATTATAGCCATCATCCTTTTAACATTTAATGCAAATCAAAACTAAAGATATGACAGTTTTAATTCCCAAAGAACTTCTTTGTTTAATTACTCCTTCTCTTGGCTACTTACATTATTTTTCATGATTTACGACTATTGGGCGATGTTTACCTGAATAGAAGTCACAAAATTGGCGTTCTACCGATACGTTTTCCTTAGGTTTCCCTCAAATTTTGTTTTGTTTTCTTCATAGATGGTACTGGTGTTGTTCTATTGTTGTTTTGCTTTTAGCTTTTGTCAGTCGTAAAAAAAAACCACCCTTCGTTAAAAAGTCGTTGATAGCTGGCTCAAGTTTTTCTCCCCCCCCCCCCTTATTTATTGAAGGAATTTTCGCAGTTTGAGACATTCCAGAGTTACATTGGTCAACCTAGTGCGGCCATAACTGTTGTGGGTACGAACATACACGACATTTTATTGGCCGAGTGGGCGAAGCGAACGTGGGTCCGTTTGGCACTTTGCGCTTCGTCCATGTGTATATTTGTTCTGAAGTTCCGGCCAAACGCATGAACGGATTCGAATGAAATTTGGTAGGAATATTCTTTAAAATAAGGCTGAACGATGTGCTTGATTGTACCTCTGTTGCTGAAAATTGAAAAACGTTAGGCCAATATGTCGTCCAAAAAATATTTTTTGCTAATAGCTTCAAATATTTCATAAGGTTAAACACAGGGGCATACTGGCCAAAAGGGAAAATGGGAGGTTTCCCTTGGGGCCTATTGAAATTTGTTCATGCTGACCGATTTCTATGAAAGGCCACAAGAGAGGTGTCTAATTTAACCATTTCCCGAGCCTAAATGGTCCTCTCAGTACGCCCCTGGTTAAACACAAACTGGTTAGGAATATTCGTTAGTATGTCGAGTGCAAGGGTAGTTATCGATAATTTTTTGGAACACGAAAGTTTTTGCGCCAATAAACGTGAGTGTTCTGTGTTGACTAATTATTTAGACCCTGACCCACGAAGTGGCGAGGGACCTTGTATGCCAACACACGAACACAAACGTGTTTAATCGGGGGTAAAACTTGAACGTTCCAAAACCATCGATAACTAACAACCGCAGGAGGGGTACTTAATCGGGTTATCTCGTGACAACTACCCAATCAGTTTATTAATGGATCAGTTATCAGCCTTTCTACATTTTGTATTTGTGTTGGTATATTTTTATTAATTTATTAACGAGTCTATTAGTCGTGTGATACGTGATGTAGCCTATCACTTTCGGTTGGTTTCAGTTTCGTTTTTAATACGCTTTAGTCTGCAGACGTTCGCAGGTTGTGTCTCAGTAGAAACGATCACAGAATCTCACTGAAACTGTTTAATTCACACATTACTAAAATCTTAAATGTTTATATAACATTAAATTAGCTATATGCTTGTGTATCCATATTTTTTTATTATTACCTCGTCGGACATCTTTTTGCGCTGTTGGATGCCAAACCAACGTCCGCTTAAACTTCCGTCTGTTGCTCCCTGTCTTGGTTGCTATAGGAACGAATGTGGTACTCGATAAAATAGGGTTGAAATAACTTCATGCTACCATTCCTCGAGTGAAGATGCATTGCCCACAGCAAGAATAAATGAATGTGGCCTAACGACCAATTCAGTCGCCATCTTGCGAAAGCTTTCAGTTTACTGTTTTCATTAGTTAGCACGGGTCAGACCCAAAATTTGTTGTATAAATCGACGTCCCATCGAAAACATATCAAATGTATCCTAACCTAAACCTATCTCACATACTTAATTAGCTTCTCATTCTTTAATAGGCGATTATTGAACCTTTTTAAACACGTTTATGTACATAATTTTGGTTATCACTTATTAATCGCCCGCTTGGCCCCATAAACAGCACTAACGAGAAAAAGTGGACTGTGATTGGCTAATGCTCTAAAAATACCCTTTTTCTATTGGTTAAAAAAAATCCGAGGGAGATACTCAGAATAACAAACTCGTCAAGAAAAGTCTACTTCAAGTTTTGTGAAAATTGAAGATGGCGGCCCAAAATATTGTCCAAAAATCAGTTTAGGGTAGTTATAGTCAAACGGCTCAGTGGTGCCCAGAGAGAGGGTTGAGTGGCAATTTAGGTGGGGGGGGGGATATCGATGTATTTATGTAACAGCAACAAACACCACCAGTCACCACAACACAACATAACCCTTCAAGAGTTAATTGAAAAAAACTGTTTTAGACTTAACACAAACGGGTTAAGAATTTTCAGAATCACATCTTTCAACTTTTGTGAAAATTCAAGATAGTGACCCAGAATTTGTTCGTAGTTCTTGGTTGGGGTGAGTGCCGGCACCGACTTTTTAGCCAGCTCCGACTTTTTCAATTCTATTCTATTCTAAAATGGCGTCCAATTAGCAGTTTACGGTAGCTATAGTAAAACACTTGAATCGATTTGAACGGAGTTTGGTAAGAAAATTTTTTGAAATACGACGTATAAACTTGATTTTACAACAATTGATAAAAATTCAAAATGGCATCCAAAAAAAAAAGAACAACTTGCAACCGTTAACAGCCAATGGAATTCAGATTTATGCTTGAGGGGTTGGGAACGAGCGAGGTCTACTATTCACGGAGCTATTGGAATTGTCAGGATTTATACATAAACTCACTCACTTAATTGTTGAGACTAGAAGACAGAGTTTGCAAGTTTCATCTATAGGTGGTTCCTCTTATTTTTCTTCCTGGTAGAAAGCTAGGCAGGCTACTTGTCCATCAAGTAGTCGAGTTTCTTAAGGACTGTCCTTGATTAGTCCTTGAAGCTGTTAACATGCAAGTTTCTGTCCTCCAGTGACAGGTTACACCTTTTCTCTCCTCTCAACACAAATGAGAATAACTGGCGAACCGTCATCTTTAAGGGTTTGTTTGAGTTAAAAACATGTTTCACTGCTACATTATTCAGAAAATACATTTTTTTTTCAATACAATATCTTGCACGCAGTCTTACAGCATGGTGAAAATAAACTAAATGCAAAGCTTCTTATCGAAAATTTGCACAGACCAACAAAAACCGATTGACTCAATCACCCCAGATAAGGCACAGCACATTCTGATAAATTCCAATCATTCCCTCAAATTGGAAGATTGCACAATATTTCTAATCTGAAAATTGACGCATTCACAAGGACGGATCTAGAAAAGAACTTGAAATTTGTACCAACCCCTCCAGTACATTCAGACGTATTTAAAAGGAAATACCTCCCAACGCCATTTTTCTCGATCCACCACATCAAGTACGGCCCCCAAAGGTCTATTTACTTACCGTTAGTCTTTCCCTTGCTAAAAAACCGTTTTAAAATGTGGCGTCTAGGAGATTTTCTGTCGAATATTATTTATTAACTATATTTAAGAACGACCCGTAACTATATGATGCATTGTGCGTGTACAATAATCATGAGGTTATCTCTGTGTGTACATCTACTAATTTTCTAATACTTACCATGAGATCTAAAATCTAATAGACTATAATGTGGTACAAATTAAAATTAATTATTCCAATAGATCGCCGAAGCATAATTATAAGACACTAGCCTAGAAAATTATAAATTGTGATTTTAAAATACATGAATCATTCCGGTTTGTGACGACACAATCGTTGACTTGCTTCTGTCTCGTGTACTATTCCCAAAGCCAACCGAGACAGCAGCTATGCGAGGAACGCAGCTACCACCCCAGCCGACCTTGGCGCTGTAATTGCTCGGATGACGATCTGCGCGTAGCTGTAATTTGGCACGTGGAATGTTACAAGGCAGGCCGGGTGTCCCTTTAAAGTGTGTGCTAAACTCGAAACTAGACTCATTTTGCGCCGATGAAATAGTAACAGAAAAGACACAAACATACGCACTAGGATTCAATCCAAAATATGAAACAGCAGGGAGGAGTGATCGGGAGGGGGAGGGGGCTACTACACATGAAAACCTACTATAGGATTTTAAACGACACACGCAAAAATGCGCATTAGGATTTAAAAAAAAATTATAGGCCACACGACGTGAATGACGTCTTCTGCTTCTGGGTTACGGAATGAATGATGGGGAAATGAATCAGAGGATGTGATCGAGTAATTAAAGCGAAGCGAAGCCACCTTGGTGCAACTGTACTGCCCCTCCCCAATTCACACTAAGACCCTGCACTATTTAAATTACTATAGTGGAGCAGCTTTTCTTTTTTATTCCTTAGTTCGTCTTCATGACTGGCCTCACCACTAATCACTTTTCACCACGGCCTGTAAATCTTAACATTGCATTTTCTAAACTCGATCCACTCATCACTTGAAACGGAAGCAGCCAAAGATCGGGCATTAAATTTTCTGGACATCACCACAATTATTAACCCATACAATAATTAACTGAACAAAAAACGGTTTCGCTGTTTAGAAAAAAAGCATTAGAGCTCGTATCCCCATACTCACAGATGTGAAGGTACACGAATAAAAACGGATTAGAGTTCACTCGAACGCAACGAACTATAATTTGAGCTCCAATTCCAGGGAACAAGGAATGGTTTTATTCGTTGGTTATGTCAGACGTCTGTTTGTACGTGTTTTAGATTTTCGTTGTGTTTCATGTGAGTGTGTATGTTGTATTTTGTGTGCGTATTTTATTTGTGTGAAGTATCCAACCGTTTTCTTTGTTTGATTAGCGATGTACATGAATACGTGTGTATGGCGACTGGCATATCACAATTCTTGTTCCCTGGAATTGGAGTTCAAATTATAGTTCGTTGCGTTCGAGTGAACTCTAATCCGTTTTTATTCGTGTACCTTCACAGCTGTGAGTATGGGGATACGAGCTCTAATGCTTTTTTTCTAAACGCCGAAGCCGTTTTTTGTTCAGTTAATTTGTTAGCCTGCCGGCCATGTAAATAAGATTGAGTTCAAGCATCACCGAAAACCTATGCAAACAACTAGGACCATAGATTGCAACTCGTGTTGACCCACAGTATGAACGGAATGTCATTATTGGTGAAATAAAGAGAATTTATGCTCATACCGCAAACCAACACAATTTGAAGCTGGCATTATGTGCACCTTGCTTGCATAAGTACAGTGAGTACGGACATCCGTTTGGTTCCATGCTAATAAAGCAAGCACTGTTACCACAATTCCATATTTTTCAGGGCATAACAGAGCACCTTTCACTTAGACAGCTTACTGCACCAGCAATTATAAGCGATAAGAAAGAAAATGCTTCAAACACGGAATGCATAATGTATAATTCTATGCTTGGAACCCCATGCGATTGCGAAGTTGCTTACGCGGGCCAGAGCCTTCAAAAGTTACGAGAAAGCATTACGGCACATAGGTCTAATTGAAAATGGTTAGTCACCTCATATTGGCTGGCTCATCACTGTATTGTCATACAGCTAAATCGCCAAATAGGATAACGACTTGGCAATCCCTTGACTTGGACAACGTCACATTCTGTTTAAAAAAAAAAAACAACTCGTAACTCGAATTAATCATAAATATTGTTCATTCTTTCCCGTGCGCAGCCACATAATGCCAGAAGACAAATAAGAAGATGCCAAAAGAAATATCCCAATTATTCAAAAATTAGGACTAAACATAGAGAAATAAAATCATTTTCCCCTCTGGCAATCAATATTGAAAACCAAAGGATTTCCTCCACAGCGCATCGGACATCACATATAAGGGGAAGTGAACATGTTTGATCCTTTCTGACCTTGCCTCGTGTTCTCTGCCATTTGCCTGCTTTGAACAGGAAAAGAAAGGTTTTTAAATTTTAATTCAGCTACTTAAGTGTATTTTGTTCCTTGACACTGGCATGTTATCATGATGTTGTTTTGTTATTTTTAACAAGCACTTGATAATGGTATGCAAACAACCTTGAAACATAGAATATTATATGTAAATTTTGAGCACTTTTTCTTCCTTACCTACTTACTTTCCTTTCTCAAAAAATTCTGTAGTGCTGTTTTTCCCTAAATCGACTCAATGTACTAATGTCACTGGCATAAATAAAGGTTACAGTGACCTTCCTAAAGCATATTTTGACAAAGTTAAATTAAAGTCGCGGACTAAGGTTCACGTACGGTTCTCACTTCCGGGTGGTAAATTTTGTTTGGCCCTCTAGCCGCAATTGATCAGCATACCTCAATTAGGTGCAATATTTGGTACCATGGTGTATGTGGTGAGTCCTATGTCACACCCACCATTACTAACCACTGCACATTATTACTGTCTTAGACAAGTGGTGTTTCTCCCTGTCCACCATACTTGTGAGCGTGAAAGTGCTTTTATTCTAACAATGCCACAATGCCCCAAATGAAGTTCAGTCAAGACATGCAGAAATAAGATTTCATGAATAACGAGCCTGGCCGCAGAAAATAGATTTACACTGTAAGAGCGCGTTCACGCAACGACTCGCTTTTGCATTCTCGCAGCTAGAATTTAATCGCGATTACCAACGAGTAATTGCCATGGTAACAACGATATCTGGGTTAGCTAAAACAGACATCGTTTGAGTAAATGCAGTCGTATAATCCGTTACAACATCAAAGAACGCCTCCTGACGAAACAATTTTCCAAAGCGCTTCTGAACTCAAAATATTGACTGGTTTTTTTTTTTTGCGAACCAACAGAGCTAAAACCGCCGCCATGTTGAATTTCAGATGATTTCTAGTTTCTAGCTGCAAGAATGAAAAAGCGAGTCGTTACATAACCGCGTCCTAAGGGCAACTCATTGTGCCTGGAAAAATAAGGTTTCAATTGGTTGTCGTCCATACTAAGGGGCCAGCCGTCGTTGGTGTGACGACACACCTGGGACAAAACACCATCCTTTAGGGTAAATTTGTCCAGCTGGTCACTGAGAATGGGCAATTAAGTTGCCATACCTTACCTATATTGGTGGCGTCCATATGACGCCAATTCCGGTTTTAATAAATGTTGTCACAGACGGAACCTCGAATTAGTTAGTTGTGTCCTTTTCATTAGTTTGTTGAAAATACGCCCTGCAATAAAAATAGACTCCTGTTAAAATTTCAATAGCTTTAACGACAGGTCAGTGTTTAAGTAACAGTATGGCCACTAAAACTAAAGCATTTCGCTGGCCCACTATAAATTTCTATACATGCTCAGTGCAGCTGTAGTAATCTAGCTACCAGCATTTCCCCCGTGCGTAACCAATCCAGATTAAACCTATTGAGTTCAGTGGTCGTTACATTCTCCTCTGTTATTTATGGCGCCGTACTGCGTGATGTTGCGTATAGTTATCCCATTTTCCCGCCTGGCTGCACCATCCAACACCGAAGGTCTGATGGATGCATCGGCCAATCACGTGCGTCGCTCCTCCCGATTTCTTTCCATCCTGAACGTTAGTACTGGTGCTCGGCACCACGTGGCGCTGCGTTGCCGGTTGCGATCAATGGCGGGAAACATACGGGCGCGGCGCTTGAGCCGGAGAAAATGGGCCCAATAAAATCACCAATCACAGGAAAAGGGAATGGCAAACCTCCATTCGCTTAAGCGAAAGTGAAAGAAAACCCGTCTAAACTTAAGATGGTAATGGAAACGACAATCACTCCTACTCTTCTTCTATTTTTCGCCTCAGTTCCCAAGATCAGAGCAACAAGGACCGAAAAGCCACAAAACAAATGGCCTCCAACACCTCTGAAATAGATCTACCTCAAGGAATTTAACGACTGGGGACAATGAGCAGGACCACTAAAGAAAGGTGGACAAAAACAAGTTGTTTTTTGTTACTTTTGGCTTCCTTCTTTGGTTTTTTTTTTGGTGACTTTTGGATTGAGGCGAAACCACTATTGTGCGCGCAGCATATCTTGAGTCCTGCAGATATATTATGAATAAGCGGCTACATCTTCCTGGAGGGAGCGGCTTTCATCGACGGCCGCCATTGTTTTTGTAACCATCTAGGATATCAACAAAGTGGTCTGCTATCGAAAACATACAATCGATTATCTGTATTTGTTCTGGGGCGAATTCAAGATAAGCCGCGGACACTATAACAGTTTGTCCGATTCCATGGCTGAGGCAAGGGCGTTACTTTTCTTTTTCAAACTGTTAGGTTAACGGGGAAACTGAAAGAACCGACATTCAGCGTTATTACTCTGTTTACTGGGCTGGTCCTTTCCTTTGTGTGGTATTTTACGTTTTTGTTTGTTATTATTGAGCACAGGATCTTCGTTTTTTTTTTTACTGTTTTTAACTGCTGTATCTGTATTCACTCATTGTCCTTTGCAAATTAACAAGTCACACAATTATAGTGTACGTGCTGAAACTTAAAACACTGCATTGTATGATCTGTGAGTCCGGTTTTGTCAGGAAACTCCTTGGACACTAACTACTTTCACTCACAAATTAATCTTATCTTTATTATAATATTGGAGGCCGGCTAAAAGGAAAGCCAAAAGGAAAACCACTTCTCCCCTCCTCGCGCCCGCATTGAAAATGCACTCTCCCCTCTACGTGCATGGAAACAGGAGGCAGGCATGAGTGGTCGATCAACTCAATAAAGGTTCAATCTGACAAGTCGTCGGGCCGAACAATCACTTCTTCCCTCCTCGCGCCCGCATTGCAAATGCGCTCTCACGTTCTACCCGCATTGAAAGAGGAAGCAGGCACGAGTAGGCGATCAATCCTACAAGTCGTCGGGAACAGTTCCGGGGGAAATGTCCCGGAAAATGTGTCCGTAAACTTAATTCATGACCGGCCCCGTGCATAGCACGGGCTTCGTCTAGTTAGAACTAACCGGCACAAAACTCCGCTGGTAGCTATTTCCCACGAAATGACGCATCTAAGAGCATCAAGTACGCAGGGCATTTTATATCCCTGGGCATCCCAGGACAGTACTGTCTCAATAAAAAACTAGATTCCAGAGCTTGGCCAGATTTAGGCCGGTCAATTGGCATTACGCAGTGCCAATTCTGTACCCCAGGGCATTCCAGGACAGCATGTCTGAACAATAAAAATTACTTACTTATTAAACGCGTAAATTCAAGATTTTTATAACCTTAGATCACAAACGAAGGGATTATTAACACTTAATTTGTACTTAATTTCCTTTTGCACCACCAGGGCAGAAAGTTTGTAGAAAAGTATAGAATAGCTGTTTTGTAAGGTGAGATCAGTTTCTTTGCCCGAATTTCACCAGGCAGGGTAGATAGTTTCACGGTGGAATCTAGACACGCGCTAGTGTGTCGCGCCAAGTTAGGCAACAAACATCACAACAAACGTCACATCAATTCAATTGTCGAGGTTGTAAACCATTGTAGCGCGACGCCATAGCGTCAGTGTGTTGTATCCTGAAGCATAGTTAAGAACATTTCAGGTACTTGGGGAAAAATAATAATGCGGTACAAAAGCTTAAATTGTGCTGAAATCGAGAGTGTTGTTCTTTTGGCGCCTAACCTTTGATTCCGTGTGCAAAAGTGCTAGTTCAATTGTTTTTTTTTTTGTTTGCTGCTCTCAAACCACACGCGAGCATTAGCTCTTGTGGAATGAGTGTTTGCTTTTGTGGTTTTTTTTTTTTTGTAACCTGTGGTGGATGAATAAACTTACTTACTTACTTACTTACCTGACAAAAATTAAGTCGTGTAGGAATGCTGCTTTCAATGCAAAATCTGACCCTCAATAACGTTGAAAATGTGTTAATACCTAGCTAGTCCGCTCATCCCCATGTTAAATCCCACAGGGTGATTATTCATCGATACCGAGATAACGGGAAGGCTTCCAGCTATGAAATTGGACGAATGGCTGTAGTACAATGCGAACTACGTACCTTTTATGGTTTGGAGCCTGGGGGCATAACGGGGATGACGTGGGAGGGCGCGTAAGTACGAAAATATTGTTATAACCATTGTTAGTATTGTCGGCATCGTCTCTCATTGGGCGGCTAGAGTTCGGACAATGAGAACGTGCATACTGACAAGCGTGCCTAGACACACACTAGTGTACCACGATAGATCCAAACAACATTGCAAGGAAATTGTATTCATGTCCAATTCACGAAAAATAAACCAACTGTAATAACAAAGCAAAATAAACACATCCAAAAACTGGTACAGAGGCCACCAAGTTGAGAGTGGTTCTGCCCTTCAAAGGAGTGATATCAACACACCCAACCTAACTAAATAAAACAAATTACAACAAAATTAAAACCAAACCAAAAACCTATAAAGAGGTGACTAATGGTTCGACCTGCAGGCAAAAGGTAGTACCAAATATTAAATACCAATTTCTTGTTGACGTGGTACTTTATTACACATCTACACGGTAGTGGAGTTGAGTCAATACACAATTTAAAAAAAAGGAGTGATATTATATCAAAAACCAAACCATTCGGAACTTGGTTCCCTTTTACCAGTTTTGGTTTTTGGTATAATTTTTAATACAAATTGATCTTATTGCAGCTTGTCAAAGTTCATTATTGCAATAAGAGGTCAGATTTGTGGAATCTGTAAGGACTTAGATAATCTGATGTATGTTGTGGGGAGCGTATGACTGCGGGTCCGGGCTCCCCGAAATAAATTCTAATTCTAATTCCAGTTTGGGTTCGTGCTCCCTAAAACAAACAAACAACAATTGTTATTAATATTTTTAATCTAGGATGATTGTTGTTGTTTTTATTTAAGCGAGACGGACCTATAACCCTGTTATTTGCCACATGTAGATAAAGAGAGGGACAAGCGGAAAACCCAGCATTTTTATTCTAGGATAGATACTTATAAACAAAGTAAGAATTATTAGCGGCGGCACGCTGCGTGCCAGTCCAAACAGCGGTGGCGACCGTGGTGTTTTATTTTTAGCCAGTGGCGATGGCGCACATCTATATGTATAACGGGATGCGGAAACAGACTGTAAAATAACCAAACAGAAACTAAACGTGGGAACAAACGAAAGCTATGTTGCGTAGGTTTAGTTTAAAAAAAAAAACTAAATATGATAAAGGCTGGTGGGCCCGAACTTCGCCGAGTGAAAATTACATCTAGATTTTTTAAGGAGCATTAATAAATATTGTAAAATTGTTACAATGAACAAAAATGTATCTTTAAAATAAATTTCTATTCGCTTCGCCCAGGGGGTACTCTTCCGAGCTTTTTATATATTGTTTTTCTATTGGCTTTTGATTTTGCTGCCTCCACTGACGTCACGCTGCAGTTCAACAGCTTACGCACAAACCAAACCAGACCGAAGCCAGTGACGTTTCACGAAATATTGGCGGGAAAAGGACTTAATGAGCTGGGGAAGGACCAACCTCAACCTTGGCTCTGCCTACATACAGGGCTGATACCAGATTGCAATTTTTTTCACAAAATTTCACTTCACATATTACAGTTTTTTTTTTACAGTTTTTCGCACTCTTTTAAAAAAAATTTTCACATTTTCGCCCCTTGGTTTCCTCATTTTTCGCGATTTTCACAGCGGAGACTCTGTTTTCGCCCCTTTATTTTTTTATTACCGTGCATTGTTCTTGTCATGCTGTTGGCCGAAGAGGAAAACTTAAAGCTAGACCTGTGCGCCGATAATAAACAAACTAGCGAAACGTCAGGGGCACACTACCTTCTGGGTATAACAAAAAGATATCCTTCCTGATCCTGAGGCGTAGCAGGATCCTATCGCCATCTCGCAACAGACCGTTGAAAACTTAACCGAATAACCTGAATACGTAAAATAGAGTTGGAAAAGCGATAACTAGTTAATTTTATTTATTTTTCGGGGGACATTGTAATTCTTTTAACTGAATTTTAAAAAATTCACATTTTTTCACAATTTTCACTTTGTTGGCAGCCCTGCAATAGGCTTGAGAAGCTAGGCACTTTAACTTGGGCTGCAAACAAGCCCAAGTTGCACAATAGAAGGGCGTTTGAAAATTATTTCCTAGTCAGCAATCACCGAAAAAATGGAAACAATCGAAATTAAACTGAACTCAATATTAACACCATTTGACCTTTTAAAATTAATAAATGTAATACTCTTTAAAAAAATGCACTTAAGAATAAAACAAGAGACTGATTGCGATTGTCGTTTGCTGTTTTATCATTTCAAAGTCAGAAACGACATTGTAGAGTGAAGACACTTTTTTGTTCTTTTTTTTAATTATTATTTTTCGGTTCCCATTTGGGCGCAATTAGATACGGCGCGTTCGACTTTGTCCTCTTTCCTGTAGAAATTGTCGACGCAGCGTTCGTTCGTTGAGCGCGTGCGAACAGACGCGTTTCCGCTCGTGGGAATTGGTTGAACCTCTGACCTTACCTCAACGAAAAATGGGAATAATTACTTGGCAGCGCCACACTGCCGTTTCCTTCTCTCATAGCTTTCCTTTCAACTCATCTTTTTTTTTTTGGTAATGGGGGGACGATTAATTTTTACCTTTTGCCATTTGAAAGACTGCCGGATTTTTTTTAATGACTAGTTCACTGAAAATTGCAGTTTTCTTCCTTTTTTTCAGAATCCGTTTATTTTTTGCAACGTCAGACGGCTTTTCAATGATTTTTCTGAATGTATCTTTGTTGATAGGAGGTTGCGACCCCACGTCTTTGGCTTCAAGCCAATTGGACGTGGGATAGAATCTCCCTATTGGTTGTGCCTACTAACCTTCTTCAGCGTCCGTGGGGGTCCCTCACTAAGCTCTCGTCAGACGATCTAGGATTAAACATTTATTTTCCTTCAGCTTGGGGCGGATAGTGTGGGGGAGGGGAAGCCGGTATTGTTCAAGCAGGTATCCACCACTAAAAAAGAAGTGTTCCACCAAGGACCCACAATAGGGCCGCCATTTAGAACGCGGAAAAGCAGTTGCGACCTATGGAGCTTTCTTCGTTCGTTCATCGAAATTCCACAACATCTTGTCGTCCATTCCAGTGACACATGTCTCTCTCCTGTAGTTGCCAGTGACAATTCTCGCCACCCTCCGCACCACTCTCTCCAGACAATCCGAAAGATACTTTTGTGTAGGGATCCCACACAGCCCTGCAGTATTCTAACCTTGGACGTGCTACGGTGCTGTACACAATCTCTCAAACTCTGGGACTAGCTTGTTTAAGAAGCCTGTGGAAAACTTAATTTCACCATTGACTTTGGTACAAATACCCTGGACTTGGTCAGACCAGGACAACTTTCTGTCGAGCGTCACTCCAAGACAGGAGACTTTAGCGACATTTTGCAATTTGTGGCCCTTTGTGGAATATCCAGGAACAGTGGCATTTCTTCTGTGTGAGATGGGTAGCACTTTGGTCTTAGTTTCGCTTAGTTTCATTCGCCAGGTGTGGCACCAATTGCTAACCTTGTACAAATCGGTCTGCAGAATTTGGCTGTCATTATCGTCCCTAATGACTCGGTAAATGTAAGTGTCGTCGGCGAACAGTTTATGAGAGGAAGACACGCCCCACATTAAATCAGCATACAGAAGCTGCTGCGGTCATTGACGTTCGAATGTCGAATGTATTGGATGGGTGGGATATTGTATATTTCCCCGTATTCAACCCAATTTCTCGCAGTCGCTATACATTTTAGAAAGGACTTAATCACATACGAATGGCTAACGGTGATTGAAGCATTGTGACTGTACTTCATTTCATGCAGAGTATAGAAAAATATTAATGTGTATTTCGTTAGGAGGGTATGTCCCTTTAAGAGGGTTTGGTTCAAAATCCCGACAGTCCGAATCCCGACACCAAAATCCCGACAGATCAAAATCCCGACAGTTAAATTCCCGACAGATCAAAATCCCGACGACTCAAAAACATACCAAAAAAATTACATCATACCTACGCATAGAAATAACAGCATAGTATGCGTTTGTTGTATCTTAAGCGTGTATTTTAAATGGGTAAACGTGTATTTTACATGGGTAAGATAAAAATAGGCATTTGCTAAAAATACCGACAAAAAAATCTACACATATAACACGTAAGTTTTGTTTGTTTATTTATTTGTTTGCTTGTCTGGTGTGTCTGCAGTCTGAATGTCGATAATCTTTATTCTATTAGTCCACTGTGACAATCTCGGAGACTTGGAAGACTGGACGATGGGCGATTGCTAACAGTGGTGTTTAATTTAATAGGACCTTCAACAATAATTGGCAGATGTCGTGACGTCACAGTATTTTCATGTAAACGGGAAATCATAACAATGCTCTATAAAAGCGGCCGTATACGGGGGGGGGGGGGGGCCCGCCCTAGAGTATCTTTACATTTTTTTGTACACGTAAAACGTTGGCTAAAAATTCCAACCAAAAGCTAAAAATGTGCTAAAAAGATAATAAGCTAAAAATATGCTTTAGCTTTTAATACGGTCAGTAATATCTTAAAATTTATTGTTGCATGTAAACGTTCTATTACAAAAAAATGCATTTCGAAAATAATCGTCACTCAGAAGAATTCATTGATTTGGTCGAAAATATTGCTGCTTCAATGTTCGTGTGTCTTTACTATCATATTCACTAATGATTCAACTTCAATGAACTTATTACACGCAAATTCGGCAGTATCCATAATTTTCATGCCACGCTTTTTTGCCAGAAAAAAAGAACCGAGATTATTTATTATTCGAAGTTTATAAATTGGACTTTTAGTTGGCAGCAGTTCGACTGTAGGGATTTTAACCTGTCGGGATTTCGACTGTCGGAATTCGATTGTCGCGATTTCGACCGGACCCCCCCCCCTTTAAGATGTATCATACATCTTAAAGGGGACATACCCGCCTAACGAAATACAACAGGCCTTGTAGACCTCCAACTGAAGAATGTAGGTTGTAACTAAACTTAAAATATAGGCTTTTATAGGTTATTTTTCAGCAAATAAATAGTCTTTTATAGGGTGTTTTGTCACTTTATTTCATTCAGCACACTTAAAGAGTGGAAAGATGAGTTACTCTTCTATATTACAATAACAATTCGCTTCACTCGCTCTCTTGGTGTCAATCCACGCTTCACATAATTCAGTTAATTTCCTTCAGTTAATCCGTTTGCCTGGTCGAATTGGCATCTTCAGAGCAATTTTTCGCATATTTATGGGTAACAAACACATTGCCCTGGAACCAGCTTTTAAAAATATAGGTTTTATATGTTTTTATAGGTTGGCTGCGGCCCCTGTCAGTTTGGTTCAAGTTTTAAAGAATTAAAGCAGATTACGAGCTGTTAAACTCTGTTGTAAGTTTTTAATATACGATTTGGCAAGGGTAAACCCAACTAACTACTCTGTTAGTGGATACCTGCTTGAGTTTGGTGGATAAACTTCTTCATTGGTTTTTACGATGGCGCCTTGTGGTTCTTTTTATTATTATTATTATTATTATTATTATTATTATTATTATTATTATTATTATTATTATTATTATTATTATTATTATTTTATTTTATTTTATTTATAAATCGATATCGTAAATCAGTATCAAGCTATAGCATAAACCACAAATCACTTTTAGAGAGTTCATTTCACGAAGCTTGCGTAAGAAGCTTAACTGCTGGACTCGTATATGTAAAGCAATCATTTGAAGAATTTTACTGTTAATAATTTAATGTTTGTAGCCCATTACAAAACAAGCAAATTTCCTCGTCGCAATTAGCCGTAACTGAAAAAACAGTTAGTCTAAATTATTTTCTGAAAAAGCAAACATGGGTGGCTCGACCTCTAAGCCTGAATGAAAATATTTAATGTTTTTAAGAGGTGCTGAATTATTTTAATTAACACGTGCTAGCTGCGAGGAAAGTTCCTAACAGCAGTGGGGGCATATTTACAGTTATAAATATTTAAGAGTGTTGGCTGATTGGTATGCCCGGAATTTATATAACTAAAACAAGATTTATTTTTCGTTATGCATGTTGCGCCGGAAATTCCGCCGGCATATCAAACCTCATTTAAAATTAACAAGGTAACATCCGCATTTCAACGATTGGATGCATTTGAGCTTCGTAAATAATTTCGCCAATAATGATGGCTGCTTTGAAACTGACCCGCTAAGGAAGAGGCCATATTGGAACATTGCAGGTAGAACGCAGATTCACAACCAATGTATAACAAACGGGTAATTCAAGATATATCGATCATACTTCCAAGATAGCTGGATTATCGGACTAATTTACACTTAGGGTGCACGGGTAGCTGCGAGCACTGGGGAGTCAGATTCGATAGAGCGGCGTCATGTGACGTCATATTGGCTACAAGAGAGATAGCTGCAAGGGGCACTAGATTAAAATGGAGGGTTAAACAACGGCACTTCTAGTCAAGGCAGTGCTTTGAGAGCGGATTTCATAGGCTTAAAAAAACGTTGTTTTCTCCAATCTCTTATGCTGCTAGGTTCTAATCGGAAAATAAAGATTCCAATTGCTTAAAAATGTCAGCAATTGCCAACAAATCGACAAAAATAGCGCATTATAGGCCTAAGAAATCCACTCTTAACAGCATTGTCTTCAGTAAGACGGCCTTCTTTTCCCCCTCCAGTGACCCTTGCAGCTATCCCAGTTACTGGCTCCAGCACAGAGTTATATACAATAATACAACGTTGTGTCACTGCCCTATATGCGTCCTGGCCCCAGATATACATCTCTGGCTTCATAGGCCCTGGTTCGATCCTGGCGAAGGGAAGTGTACATGTACGGGTTTTTGTCCGGTTGTTTCCCGCCCGTTGCACGATGGTTTCCTCCAGGTACTCCGGTTTCCTCCCTCATAATGGCATAATGGTGGTACCTCTTCCACTTCTGCTGCTTGGGTATTTGGGTGGGTGGATGTTCTGTGCTTCATCTATTTCTATACTTCACGTTGACAGAACCGCTGCGCGTTAAAACGCGATGTTACCAGGTAGGCACTCGTGTGTTTTACTTCCTTATAATTTCGTGGAAATATTACCACCAGTAAAATCCGCATATTTCGGCCTGCTTGTTAGTTGATGAATTCGGTCAAGTTAAGCTTGTGGCACACTGCTCCGTTCCGACGACGAAGATAGAGCCTCCAGGGCCATCGTAGTTAGCGACTGACTGCAAACGGACGGGCCCAACACACATTGCTTCCGGCGCAAACTACGGTGGCCCTGGAGGTTCTCTTCGTCGTCGGAACGGAACGGAACGGAGCAGTGTGCCGCAAGCTTTAAAAGTGATGGCTCCCACGCTTGCATTCCAGGGTGGCTTAATTACGCACAATTTAGGTCAAACGTATGTAAATGTCGCCGAAGCTATTGTGTGCGTGGGCTACAAAAGACAGTTCTTTTTAATAGGCAAGTCAGATCATTTAAACTTGATTATCATAATAGCTGCCCTTTTTTTAATTACTCCTTAATGCTAAGAGCACAATTAAATCATTTATTTAATAATCGTCAACTGTTGTGTGCCCTCTACTTAAATAAATACGGATGCAAACCTCTGTACGCTGCAAACGTCCATATGCAGCATTTACTCGCTCACGTGTACATTAAATATACGATTTTCTAATCGCCGCTGGAAAGACGCTTGCTTTCGCACCACACACCATTGAAACCGAAAGGAAAACATAATAAAGCATGGAATTAGGGATTAAACATGACGGAAAGCCAAATGGGCTCGAGAAGGATTAAATAAATACACACGCGAATCTATTTACTGAAATAAAAAAAAAATGGCCGTGTCAGTTTGGCTCAGTGGTAGGACCTCTGCATTTGGTTTCAAAGGTCGTTGGTTCAATTCCCCGCTCAGGCAATCTAACATTTAAGTCGAAAGGCAACGTAAATTGGTTTGCATCCGTATTTATTTAACCCTCTCGAGCCCATTTGGCTATCCATATTGTTTAACCCTCTACTTACTACAACTTTTCAGCTAGATTTTAAGCAAAATTTTCAAGTCAACAAAATAAATTCTGTCGTAGCATCTGGGGAACCAGTTATTTGTAACCGCATTAGTAATAAACAAAGAAACACAATGGAGCCAACATTGTGAACAGCTAAAGATGACAAGTGAGCAGCAATACAAAGAAAAAATTCACGTTTCAACAGGAGTACGGGAATTGAACCCCGGCTCTTTGGATTGGGCCTCCAACGCCCTAAATTGACACTTAACAAAATGGCTGCTTACTTACCACATGAATTAACAACAAACCGGTGCCTCGCTCCATACCTCCATCAAGAAAGAGTGTACATGTTTCGCACATTACAAACTCACACACAAAATACGCACCTAGCCACTCAAACGAAACAGGATTAAAACATAAACTCACAAACACAAACAAAACAAACCCCAAATGGCAAAACACCTGTATAATACACAATTTAAACACACTCACACACAAGGCTCAATTTAAACACAAATGGTGTTCCATTTCTGATATTACCATGTAATTTATTTACGTGCCTTCACAGTTCTGAGTTTCGTGGGGATACGAGCCCTAATGGTTTTTTTTTTCTAAATGGCGAAGCCTTTTTTGGTTCAGTTTATTTAATATTCCGTCTTTCAGGTAGGATGTGTATCGATTTAAGGATACAAATTTCGCCTCTTTGTGACTACGGTACTAATGTATTTCGTCGACGTTTTCGATGTCAACCCTGGTTTTGAGATGCGTTGTCACAGAAATGCAACCAACGTGTATTGAGAATAGCTATTTCACGATTGCAGGGCAGATAACCCTTTTTATGGAAGACTGCCTGCTTTGACAAACACTGAAGGATAATTACGTTACGTTAGCTCGCGTGACCGTTAAATATAGTTCCGTCATTTTCATCTCGCTTCCTTCCGCTTTTCTTTTAGCGAGAAATTCGGTCCAATAACCGGAGCGTACTGCGCATTAACGTATAGTTGATTGCCATGTTTGAACTACGTGTGTACCTTTTAATACTTACTGAAACGTGAAGCAAGTTATTGTGAATCAATACATGCTAATTAACGTGTGTGTGTGTTGATGGAACGAACCTACCTAGATTGGAGTATCCTGTTTACATTGGTGATATCGGCAGAAACCCAACCCCTCTCTCTCTGACCATGTAATTTGTCGACCCCAATGCTCAGTTGACTTACCGTTGATTGGATGGCACGAAGTCTTACCATGTTACTAGCCGTAAATGATCACTAAGCCGTGTAAAGGAAAGAGGAAAACGAGCTAAACAGCGACAATCGTACACTAGAAATAACGTAGTACAGTAAGCCACCTTTATGTAATTACGTTTCGTCGGAGTGGCATGACCCGGATTCGAACTGGCAGAGAGTTTAGCAGAGTTCGACTTCCAATTTATTCAGTTCTGTTAGGCTAACATATCCGTAGACCTCAATCCCGTAAATTAAGTGTGATTTCACCCAGGCATTGCAAATAATTTTGTTATTTGCTTTTATTTAGTAAGTTTTTTTTTTTAAAGTACAATTTTGGGGCGTGATTTGTCTTAATTTCTTAGTTATTCCTTCAATATAACATTTTACCTTCCATCTATTGTAAATTTCTACTCCTAGATATTTTATTGTCTCAGTATGTCGTATAGTATTTCTTGACAGTTTCGTCAACAGTCAACTGTGAAGCCTTAAAGGCGCGTTAACGCAACGACTCGCCTTGCATTCGCGCAGCTAGAATTTTATAGCGATGGCAAAGGGTGTCGTTGCCGTGGTAACTACGCCACCTGGATGAGCTAAATCCGACATCGCGTGAGTAAATGTTTGACAATAAGATAAGGAATTCCTCCTGACAAAACAATTTTCCCCATTCGCTTCTGAATTCTCATTATTGGCTGATTCGTTGCAAGCCAGCAGAGCTAAAACCGCCGCCATATTGGAATTTCAGATTATTTCTAACTTATAGACCAGTGACACGACGTAGTATTATTGTATATAACTCTATGCTGGAGCCTTAATGGGTTAGCTGCAAGGGGCACTGCAGAGAGAAACAGAAGGGCGTCACACTGAAGCCGATGCTGTGAAGAGTGTAGGGATCGGCCGATATGACTTTTTACCGATACGATACGATACCGATGAAAGGTAAACCGATCCGATCCGATACGATACGATACCGATACAGATGTCGATACCGATAATAATAACAAATCAAGACTAAAAGTTTATATTTTGTACAAACAATGCAACTTCGGTTTTTGGTTTTGCTTGGGTTTCAACTGTTGAGATTATCCAAAAAATTCTGTGCAGCAATAACAGCATTTTTAATCTTATTCTCACTTATGGCTTCAGTACATTCATTTTCTTAGTTAGATTTCAGTTGGTTGTTGTAAAACTTACATCAGCAGAACCAACAAGTGCCACATTTTCATTCCAAATTGAGTAAATGGCTTTGCTTTTGCTGCACTTGGTGTCAGTTTTGCAGGGAAGACGGTTGCATTTCTTGGCAAAACAAATATCTGTATCGGAAGCCTTATAGTGGTCCGATACCGATATGGCAAAAATACCGATAAATACAGATAATACCGATACCGATATCAATATCGGACTATCCCTAGAAGAGTGATTTCTTAGACCTAAAACGCGCGATTTTTGTTGTTGGAGAAAACAACGTTATTTTAAGCCTAAGAAATCCGCTCTTCCGTTGTTTTTCCCTCCATTTTTATGTAGTGCACCTTGTAGTTATCCCCTCCAAAACCCATACTAGTGCCAATTTGGTGCCAATATGGCGGCAAATGTCACTGCTCTATAGTTGCGAGAAATGTAAGGCGAGTTGGTGCGTAAACGCGCCCTAATCCGAGTAGTTTGAATAACGAGCCAAAAGCGCATCGCTTACGCTTTTAAGAAAAAACACGCATTCTCATTTTCGCTAAGAAGTTCAAGTATCGAATGAGCTCACCCCAGTTGGCTCTGCCACTTGCGTAACTGTTCTTCAGGAATTTGGCTTCCTGAACGTAATTATCGAGTTTATAAGCAGGCCAGGTAGCACCGTAGGCATATAAACTCGATCAACTCAATCTTGGGCGAATGGAATAGAAGGTTAACACGCCGGTGTATCCAAATTACTGCTGGGGGAGGGAAAGGCACAGTTAGTTTTTGCTGGAAAATATCACTAAAATGGAATCAGTTGGATCGTCGACCAAACTAATTCCAATAATAATTGCAGTGTAAGACGAACACGCTTCAAATAATAATTAACCCGCAAAAGGGCAAGGAAGGGTTCGTAGTGTCCACTAACAACTACTTTAAATCTTCACAGAGTACAGCATTTCTTTAGAATACAATTTTGTAGCATTGAATCAACAATCCAAATGAAACATTGACGACCTTAGAATTATACCACTTGCGTAAGATGGTGTTATACTTGAAATATTTAAGATTTTATATGCATTGCCAACGTCTTCGTGTTGGCAATACATAAATCATATTTTGACTCTTTTGACTTCTGCAGACCGAACTGAATCGCTGCTGGAAGCTGCAGACCCTTTTTCAAAGTATTTATACTTTGTTGCTTGCTAAAATTATCTTCTAAACAATCCATATCCTATGCTCTGAATAAGAAGGAAAGACCGCTACGGGACCACTGGTACAAATGACTAAGGCAAAAATAATTATTGTGCCTATACCACCGACCACGGCTGTTCACCGTGACGACATACACACATTATAGCCATCAGCCAATCAGTGTGCAGTATAAGTCTGCCTGTGTTTATCGATCAGTTACGTTAACTGTGCACCTTATCATTATACAAAGCGCGCCTCCTTGTCGCCCTTTACTTACAAGGCACACTCGTAGTTCATTCCATTGAGCATCTCGACTCCTCGAGAAGCTACGCTATGAAATTTCCTCATCGTTTTTAAAATTTTTGGAATAATAAGTATGATCCACTGTTAGCCGATTCGTTGACTTCGTAACTTCATAGCTTCGTAACTTTACGTACAATCTCTCGAACAGTTGGTTCTGACCAAGGCCAGCTGAGATAGGAGCTGCGTTCCTGGAGTGGCGCCAGGAACGCAGCTACTATCTCAGCTGGCCTTGGTTATGACACACCGGTCGCTAATCCAGTCTGTACTTCCAAATCGACTTAGCAGTGAAGATGCCTTCATTTTCAAAGAATCTATATACATTACATACGATTTCCCTGGCTTGACTGTGAAGAACTTTGCCCTTCTTTCCGACCGTTGATTTACTCGCTCGAATAGTCGTATTAAGGGACGCCATGTTGATAGAAACGCAACCTTCTTGAGTGAGACTGGTCTCCCAGCATGCTGTGCGAACATTCGACTGGCGCTGATAACCGATAACGCGTTACCATATAAGGAATTATGTCGTCACGGTGAACAGCCCTGGCCCATCGTATACACCTAATTCCCCATTCGGTGACATTGTCTTGTAAATTCCAATTCACATAGTGTAGCGTTGTTTTGGGTTTTTTAAGTTTTATATTTAAAATTTATTTTTCTTTTCTCTTTTTTTTTACAGCGGAACCTACTCTATCACCAAGTCAACATCACTACACAAGTAAGTGCTCCTTTAATTTATTACATTTGTCACCTGGGTCATATATACTGTTTTCTTTCCAAATATTACTTTTAAATAGTTGTATGGTTTTCTAAGCACAACTAAATTATGCTTTGAGTTGTGATAGGAACAAGGAGTGTATAACTAAAATCACGAAACGTTTCTTTAAACCACAGTAAATAAAAAAGTTTCTTATCACGCGTCAACGCATTCACCAAACACTTCCTGAACCCGATGACCATATCAGCCTGAGCTCCATTCACATGGTCTCGAAACGAGTCTATACGAGCCTTTCAGAGGTGTGTCACAGCTAAAAACTTGGATCCAAAAAGGCTTTCATCCAATGTGCAACATTTGCACTCGCACGTTGTGTTCGTCGCATGCGGCATGATTGGTTCCGGGGCTTCGCATCGGCTCGTCGGTTGGAGCTGCCAAGAGAGGCTGCCGTCCTTTGGTCGTTGGTCCCGGTGCGTCGGTGCGGTTCCGGTACTCCTTCTGCCTGCAGCACCGTCTCCTGGCGACACTCGGTTGGAACTACTCCGTCCTACCTTTCCCTGCAAGAACCATATTCTAATCTTTGGCCTTTAATAATGTCTGTTACTACAACTGATTGTCTAAATCTGATGTATTTAATGTTCCTATTCATGTAACAATACGTGATGTATCCCATATGCTCATGCCAATTGTTACCTACCCTAAACGACCAACTTAGGGGTAGTAACTGATTGAAGCCTTTTGTGGCATTCCAATCATCAACCCCAAGCATTCCACATGTGAACCATTTTCGGCCAATTTCATTAGAATCTTTTCTTCCCCCATTTAGCTTATTTATTTAGGGACTAGTCAGTTAGAATTCACTACCATACCTTCTTAAGCTGTACCAGTTGGCAGGCGAGCAATTCAACACCGAAAAATCATAAAACCTGGACCAAAATGGCGTAAAGGTAACTTGTGACTCAGTCTCGTCCCTAACATAAGCTAATCCACTGTGTCAACCAGCTAATCATTACCATCCGTTGATACATGGAGTATTTTTGGTGCATCAGCCGGGAATCAAACCCGGGCCGCCCGCGTGGCAGGCGAGCATTCGACCACTGAACCACCGATGCACCGGGACCAATGACCAAAGGACGGGAGCCTCTCTTGGCAGCTCCAACCGACGTGCCGATGCGAAGCCCCGGAGCCAATCATGCTGCATGCGACGAACCCTGTCGATTCAGTTGCTGAACCAGGCATTAAACCAGGCGTATTGTACTCGAAACAACATGTAGGCTAGTGAAGTTTTCGCATCTGACAAAACGCGAATAAAAATATGTAAAACTCACTGTGAGACCGCAGAAATTTTGTCTAGTACCATCCTGAGAACCATTCGATTAACTTTAAGCGATCTTATGAACCGAAGTTGTAGGATGTTTTTTATTAAGACTTGTATTTCATGTATTATTCAAAAGCCAGCCAAGACGTATACAACAAGATAAACGGGTAATACATAGATGCCATAGTGTCCGCGGCCTATCTTGAGTTCGCCCCAGAACGAATACAGATAATCGATTGTACGTTTTCGATAGCAGAGCACCTTGTTGGTATCCTAGATGGTTACAAAAACAATGGCGGCCGTCGATGAAAGCCGCTCCCTCCAGGAAGATGTAGCCGGTCATAAAATATCTGCAGGACTCAAGATACGCTGCGCGTACAATAATGCAGCATCACCTTTATCAAACCAAACATTAATTTAGCAGCTCGTCCCTTGTCAAAAACACCCTAGAGCAACACTGTTCCATAAAATACAGTTGAATACCCTACGTATTGTAACAACCGTTACATAGCCACTGAATACTGCCAAGGTCTCTATTCGGTCTGTGCTTAAGCAGACATCGCCAGCCAATGCATTACATTGACAGTCGACCACGCTCGGTTTGGGGGATTACCTCCCCCAACCTTTGTTGTCCGGGATTTTGCACAAAAGACAAGTCCGTGCAATGGAGCTTTAGTGAAGCTTCGACAATCGATGCTGCAAGTTTGGGACGATACACCCTAATCAGCAGAGATCGTACCCAATTTGTGTGACACTTGGCTGTAAGACCCCTAGATTTACAGACCAACCCACCCACCGACCGTGAAAAGAGACATTTTGCATCCTCTTTGTCAAGAGTTGCAGTATATTGCACATGATATATTGCCGTTTCACTACTGAAGTAAATTAATACTAGAAGCGGCCAGTCCTCCAGACGAGTGTATTAAACGTATGGTTTTTTTCTGCCATGTGTATGTGTATGCTTCATCAAAGTAAGATTCTGTAATCACTATTTTGCCCATATTGGCTTCGAAACGCTGATTTTGGTTCACTTTGCTCACTTAATCAGCACGCCTCCCTTACCACTATAAAACCTTCTTCCCCTTGCCTTCTTGCCTACAGTGGCAGCATGGTGACACCGAATTTCTATAACGGGGACTGTGAACCACGGCTCATTTCCAGTTTTGCATGCTTTAGCCCTTCTCTCATGTGGATGTCCATGCTTGTTCGGCATTAAGTTTCTTTAATCACAATTTTGCGCATACTGGCTTACAAACGCCGATTTTCGTTCGCTTCACTCACTCAATCAGCGCATATCCGTTGCAGATGTAAACCCTTCTTGCCTTCAGTGACAGCGTGGTGACAACGAATTTCTTTAACAGGAACTGTGAACGACTGCTTATTTCCAGTTTGGCATCCTTCTTCCCCGTTGCCTTCTGGCCATTCGCAGTCCCGTAACTCTGTAATGACACGACCGATCGAAATTTTTGCCTTAAGGTGCCATACTGCACCACGGTAGCTGTCCATAGACACCATCCGCACCATCACACACCAAAATGTTAACGGAGGAGATGCGGTAACAAAATTCTCAAAAGTTCGGCACGGTAAGCTTTTAATACTGGCGCTTGCTGATTTACATAGTTGCCTAATAACAATGCTTAAAACAATGTAAAATAATGAAACTGGCCATTCGGGGCCCCGTAACTCCAGAATGGCATGACCGATATAAATTCTGCCGTATGGTGCAAAACTGTACCGCGGTAGCTGTCCGTATATAGACACCATCCGCACCATCACACAACAAATATTAACTGATAAGATGCAGAAGAAAATTCGTGAAAGTTCGGCGCGGTAGGCTTTTAATATGTATGTTGATTGTGTTTTCACCCTCTTCCTTCACTAAAACATTGCGATTTTGATATCATTCCATGTTGCTCTCCTTACCTGAGACGCGGACGAATTTTACTGTTTAAGGGATCCTACTAAATGAACTCTGGTCAAGTTGGAACTGTGATTGTGAAACAAGAGATTGAAAGCACAACTGGTTTTAATAATTTACTTCAGTGAA
The DNA here is from genome assembly GCA_023313725.1 of Lithobius niger. Lineage (NCBI taxonomy): Eukaryota > Metazoa > Arthropoda > Chilopoda > Lithobiomorpha > Lithobiidae > Lithobius > Lithobius niger. The sequence continues at coordinate 2,409 of JAHWFP010124402.1, read as the reverse complement.
ACGGCATGAGCTTCTCAGTAACCACGGACACTGATATGTAATGTACGGTAATGTGTTTCTAAAATAATGCTTTTAGTCGGCAAGTGTAGTGGTGGCCTAGTGTGTTTCTAACAAACCATGAGCTGCTGAATTAATATTTGGTCTGATGAAAGTGCTGCAGCACTAGCATCGAAATGTTACGCTTTTATGTTGTGCGTCCTGACCAATTTTGAACGTAAAACTATCACACTTTTTATTCTATTTCATGTAGTGACAACTAAGTCGGCTGATGCATTGATGTGTAAAGCAACAAAATACTACATCAATTTATATTTTTAATATATTAAGCTCAATTTAGAGTTCAAATAAGGCGATTCACACAAAGCGATTCAATAAAACGATTCACAAAGCGAATAATTGGCAAAATTAGGGAATATGTAACAGGTCGTTGAAAACTGTTGTGACTCTTGGGTCCGTCAGAACAATAACAATAACAATAACAATAACAACAACAATAACGGAGCGAAACTGAAAAAAAAGCACATGCTTGTAACATCAGTGTAAGGATTGAAGTTTGTCGTAGCGACTCTTCCAGCTGCTAAGCGTTATAGAATTCACCACAGTCTCAGGCAAAGCATTCCACCTACTGATGGAACGCACAGTAAAACATGATTTGCCAATGTCAGTTCTGAAAGCTGGTTTCTTGAGGTTCTTTGTATGACCACGAGTAAAACCGACATTGGAGAGTTCAAAAAAGGTTTCACTGGGCAAGTCAATCGATTTATTTAAGATTTGGTATGTTAAAATAAGATCACCTCTTATTCTCCGTTCCTGCATAGTAGGGAGGTAGGGAGGGAGGTAATCATTGATCTTCATAAGGAGGTTGCTTTAACTGTTTGCACTGACGAGTAACCATTCTCTGAACTTTCTCGATTTTATGTTTGTCAGTTTCGTAGTATGGAGACCATGCATGTATACAATATTCAATTTTCGGACGGATGAAGGTTAAATGTAATTTTCGTGTGATGTCAGCATTCCACGTTCAACGATCAACGATTCAACGATTATGAAACTGTGATGGTAGGACCACTGGTTAAGAAGTTGTTGCTGGACATCTAAAGGTGGATGAGTCGATTGCGTTCTTGTGTATTCTCAAAAACGGCTACGTTGGCTGCTCTGCTTTCAGTGTTGTAGATTGTGAGGCCTGACTGAATGGTGTCGGGTCGGGACTTGATCGTGAATTCAAAGGTAGATTGCTGTTTTCAGCAGGACGTATTGTATGCGCGGCGTATCTTGAGTCCTGCAAGTATTTTGCGAGCGGCTACGTCTTCCTGGAGGGGGGGGGGGGGCGTTTAACGAGGGCCGCCGTTGTTTTTGTAACCATCTTGGATATCAACAAGGCACTCTGCTACTGAACACGTACAATCGATTATCTGTGTTCGTTCTGCGGAGAACTCAAGATAGACCGCAGACACTATAAATAATTGTTCTTGCTTTGGAGACTGTTGAAGATTTAATTTGTGAGCAGCAGGAGAAACAGTGTTGAAGGGTCTTCTGACCACGCCAAAACTCACAAGGACATATGAAGTGAAAATATCAAATTTTCAGTAACAAATTGTTGTGCCTTGTTCACAATAAAATCCCCCGAAAAATGATAAAAATAACGGGAGGGACACGCCCAGTAAATGTTTTGCTGGATATTGAAAAGTGACTTTTCATTATGGCATCCAGCAAAATATTATCTGGGCGTGTCCCTCCCGTTATTTTTATCATTTTTTATCATTTGGGGGGTGGGGGGGTGGTTTTGGTTGTGAAAAAGACACAAAAATTTGTTGCTGAAAATTTGATCTTGTACTTCGTATGTCTTTGTGAGTTTTGGCCCAGTCAGAAGGCCCTTCAACGCTGTTTGGAGACTGATTTGAAACTAAATGGTGCATTTTTGTCTGGCGTAAGATCAAGTTGCATTATGGGTACCGATCATTATGGAGTAGCATAAATTGAGGCAACTGATGGGTTGCCTCGTTAAGTAGTTAGCCCTGAAATTTGTAAACCTAAGTGTTCATAACTTGGGGGCGGTCAATGGGGGGTACGCGTTCGAATTGGGAAGAAATAGGGTTGGTTTCGTGAAATCAGGGGCCGGAAGCCGTTCACTATTTTTCCATCACTAAACCGTCTTAGAATCAGAATCAGAATCAGAAATGGCTTTTCACCAGGAAGATGTGATGTTGTCTATAGGTTGCGAACAGGCCATGTGTGTTAAATGCCCATCCCTCCCCGGACTATCTCGTTCATCAGGATTCTTTTGTGGATAGGAAAGGGACACTATCAAGGGCCTATTTGGGCCGCAAATAAGTAGGGATGAGTCTGTAACCGAAACCGAAACCGAATTTTCGGTTTTTACCGAAACCGAAACCGATTTGGATTTTGTGT
>JAHWFP010124401.1:0-18889 GCA_023313725.1 Lithobius niger | reverse complement strand
GGTGGGATTGGCGGTTGTTCGTTTGCAGGGATGATATCACTACTTTATAGGGGGACCTCTTTTCGGTCAGTATACATGGGTTAGGCGTGATGTACCATGTAGAAAACTTGATGGCAGCCATTTGTATTGTGACGTCAGTACTTGTATTGGCTGAAACTTGGCGGGTTCTTTCATTCAAGTAGGTTTTGTTTGTGATAAAAAATTAACTGAACAAGGAAAGACTTCGCCAATTATACACACAAAAAAAAATGTATTAGAGCTCGTATCCCCTTAAAACTCAAAGCTGCGAAGTACACAAATAACAATAATAAAAAAAACGGATTAGCTAGAGCAAGTTCACTCTAACGAAACGAACTATAATTCCAGGAAACAAGGAGTGTTTTCATTCTTTGCTAATACAGTATCAGAAAGCGAACGCAATTTGTGGTTTGAATTGAACCATGTCTGAGTATGACTGCATGGTTATGTTTATGTATTTACTATAAAGGCGTTTTGTTATTTGAGATTTATACGCGACGTCTGAGCCGATCATCAGAACCCATGCGTTGCTTAAAATATGTTAGCACATCACCTTACATCGAGATTTTTTCTTGTTTCACTGATTTTAAGGATTTGTTTATTTTTTTTAATGCAGCCTTATTTCCTGCCATCCACTTGTTGGTTTTTTTGCATTTATACGTCAAACTCTCATGCTTATTATTGTATGAGACCCAAATAAATACACGAGTTTGTTGGCCTACAGAAACACAAGTGTGACGCTTTAATTTCACAAGTCTTGTGCGTATTATCTCACTCTTGGTATTATCGACAGTTTTCTTAACATGCAGTCCTAACGAAATGGGCAGCGTGAGAAAAACGTGAGCTACATACGCATGTTGTCACAACAAAAACAAAAACAATGATGACGATGGTAGATGTAAACTGGTGTTACGGCAACAACGGTGAGGCCTCAAAAAAAAAATAAGAATTAAAAATAAGGCACGATTGTTGACAACAGACCGCATAAAAATACGCGTATGTTAAGTGAACCAGCAAATACGTTACAGGTGTTCCAACGACAAAATGGAACAACGAAAATTACGTACGCACTTGACCAGTATTGATTTGACAACAAATCGTAAACATAACACACCACAAATTAGAAAATCTTCGAACGTTACAGGAGCTCAAACCGTTCTTCCTACCTTGAACTTGAGCCATGTGTTTTCAATGGGGTCGCACACGAACTAGAGGCCGGGTTTGGTATGTTGTTGTATGGGGAGGTTGACTCGGCAATGCTGCGTCACTACTAACTCCTAAAATCCCCCAACACCGATCCGTGGCACAAAATGCATGATGTCTTAAGCCGAATCGACCTCGGTACGAACAATTTCTAGGTAGCCGAATCGGCAAATCCAAATCGTGTGGCCGACATCTTCCAAATCTATAAACTGGCGTTTGGGTTTGCGCGAGTTGTTGAAATGGGGCTAGTTAGGGATCCGGCCACTACAGCACTCGCGACTGCGCGTGGGCGTAAGGGTGAGGTGAAAAGAATGACGGGAAAATTTTAGGGATGGTATTGATCGGCAGGTCCGATTCGCCTGCGCCGGGGTTTGCTCGTTTCCGCGCAGTAAGGCTCTGTCTTTCCAACGTTGGCAACGCGTAGCTCCCTCTCTGAGTTGTGGATCGTACCAATCGACTCGACGACGACAATGACGTTTTTCTGGGAACCACGACTGTGCCGAGTTTCATTCATGTTTTCAGGGTAGTACGTCACCAAGTCGGGCGCCGTTCGGAATTAGTGCGGTTTTTTTTTTCCTGTTATAATTTTTTTTAATTAATTTTACGACGAAAAGGGCAAATAGTAAAGTAAAACGGATAAATTAAAGTGTTTTTCTTTTCGTTTTTATTTTATCTTCATAATCAGTAACGAACAAAAATTCTATGCACGTTAATTTATGATTTTACGCGAAGACATTTTAGGTCAAGTAGGGCGAATTGTACGTGTTGCATAAAAAAAAATTAATTGAGGGCCCAAATTTTGTGTTTTGTAATTTTTTTCTTTATTTTGAGAGCAATGCCGTCGTAAATCACAGCGTCATTTCTGTGCGTTCCCCTATTCTTAACCGCGTGATATTTTAGCAGCGTAATATTTATAACCCTTAAAGGATGCAAAGTCAAAATTAAATCGGCATCGTTCGCATATTGATTGTCTGCTGATATAATATTTTATCGAATTTATTTTTTCACTTACCTTTCATTATAACATTCGGATGCTGACCATCTGTTGAAGCTCGAGCGTGGTGATCCATGCGTACAGCATTCACCAGTCACCAAGCAAAACCAGACGCTGCATCCTAATCCTAAATTCTAGTCCTTGCTACTGTCAGCGATCGCATTATCGCAGATATTTCCTTCGATCTGAGGGAAAAATTTCAAAATGTTTACTGCAAAATTTCTTATTTCCAGTATCAATGGAAAAGGCAGGTTAGCATCCGAATTATCGGTAGGTAGCGCCTGTTTAGAGGTTGACCGGAAGAAGATAACGGATTACATTCCGACAATTTTTATTAATTCTGAAATAAAAAATGAGACGCGAACTATTACGAATTTTATTCGAGATTTCTCAATCAAAATTTCTTGAAAATCATTTCGTTTCGTTCAATACAATTTCCATTAAAAACGTGAAATATTTAGCAACGCTCAAATCTGGAAACGCGGCTCTGCAAATCTTTTCTTTCGGTTTTTTGTTTCGTAATTACACAACTCAAACCCGTATTAGTTCTAATTTAATAAATGGTACTATTATTGCCATAAAAGCAAATTAAATTTGTTTGATTGCATTTGCCTTGAGTGTTTCTAACGATATATTGACTCGCTCACGCTGCTGAGCTGCCATCAGCTGCCATCAACCATCGCCGCGCGATTGCAACAGCCGGGAACTCGACCTAACGTTGTTTCCGGTTTAACAAACAACATGGTTGCGGGCGCTTTTCCGATAGCCAAGTTAGCGTATTTGGCCGTAAAACAAGTCAGTAAGCCGATTGCCAATGCATTAAAAAGCAAGGCCAAGTCAAGTCCGTTCTTTCGAACTTATCTTTGCATACCGCCAGCTCAACGTGAGTATGAAACGTTTGTGGTTTTAGGCCATGTGCTGCATGTCTGCTTGTTATGGATTACCAGGAGTGACTGCTTGATCGGGAAAACGCTCTTATAGTCCAACACATTGAATAAAGAGAGAAGTTTGCATCGGTAAACTCTTCCTGGGTAAAAATAGCAAGGCGGCAAAACGAACTCTTCGAAATACCGTAACGTGGTGCAGCTATTAGGTTTATTTTTACTGTATTATTGCAGTCGGCATCCTATTGTTATTCTGTTGAATGTAAAGATAGAGGTTAGTTCGTTGGTGACTCCTGCATACGAAATTTTTTTAAATAACTTAAAAGACTTAGGAAAAAAATCATGAAAACTTTACTGATATGTTTCGGCTTCGGCGATGAAAGTTTAGTTGGAGCGATCAATCGTGTTCCCACCTCCAATATTTACGGGGAGAGGGGGGGGGTAAAAATATATTTTCCCATTTTTGTTTTTTACCCATAAGAGAAAGATTTTGCACCCACCAATTAGCGTGTGCGTTAAAGAGGCATTACAAATTCGCTTTATATTATAATGGGTATTTTGTTTTGCAGGAAAACAAAAAACGAACTGGTTTTTATGCTTAAGGTAAGGTTAAAAGGACATAAGGCCTTCCGGTATATCGTGCAACCCGACCCGATGAGCTTGCAGTTGGCAACATTTACACGAGTTAGATTTAATGTTGCCAAATCACCTCGCACGCAAGAAAAAATAGAAAATCTATGTGTTGGCAACATTTACATGCGTTTGAACTAATGTCGCAAAACTGAGTCATGCAGCAAAGCCAACAGGAAATTATGTTCCTTTAACTGATCCAAAGTCAAAATAGGAAAGAAACACAAATTTTCTTGTAAGGTTTCAGATACGTACTGCAGTGTTGCTGTACTGTTTATTCCGTGTGAAACCTTACTACTGTAGATAAATATTTTTACTTTTTTTACTTTTGTACACGAGAGATCAGCTGATGATTGATGCATTCTACTTGGCTAAACATCATCGCCGGAAAATGTTGAAAAACTAATCGTCTTAGTGTGCTTAGCACAGTTCTCCTGGTAATTCAGCCTTCAGGGTTCGTGCAAGTCCTTGAAAACCAGGAAATGTCGTCGAAAGTAATAATGAAATTCCATACCGGGCAAATTGTTTGAAAATCTTCAAAAATGCTATGTAGCATCAGTAGGGTAATGAGCGGAAAGTAGACGACGTGATTGAAGTACACTGAAAAACTTAGCCAAGTAATTGTGGAGTGTGTAGCCTTACATTATTCTTTATTTGTTTGAACATGACAAGTTTTGAGATTTGGGCTCTGGCGTTAATTGTATTTACGTGTATAATGGTTGGTTGGATACAGCAGTTTGATGTGGATTAAACAGTACAATAACACCGCAGTATCAGAAACCTTACAGGAAAGTTTATTTGTGTTCCTTTGCTGTTTTGAGGGACGTGTACACCAGGGGGGGGGGGGAAGGTCTAGCTCCTTCCCTCATAAGAAAGTGCCCCTATTCCTGAAAAAAAGTGCCCTTTTCGGTGGAGCAGTGGTATAAAACAGCCTATAAAACGCAAAAAAAGGACAATAATGGCTAAGAAAGTGGTGGAAAGAGGGGCAGAAATGGTTAAAGTTCTACAAAAAGGGGGTAAAAAGCGGTTAACCCCGTCCCCCCCCCCCCCCAAAAAAAAGGGACGCAGAAAAAAGTTTGCCCCTGTCCTCTTGGGGGCCTGTGCACGTCCCTTACCTGAAGCATCAAACCAGTTCGTTTTTGTTGTCTTAATTCTTGCTACTTTGGCGAACCATGCAGTTTAGATTAAGATTAGCTTGTTTTAATGTTTTGTATCTTGTATCAAATTCTTGATAGTTTGACATACAAACGAAACAACCTTCTCAAAAACCAATCTAGAAACAAGAAACAAACCCTTTGGTCAAAAGTCTACGTCTTGCAGCTGGCGTTTGCTGATTTTCATTGTTGCATAATAACAATGTTTAAAACAGTGTACAATAATCAGTCTGGTCTTTTAGAGCTCCCTAACCCATGAACCACGTGACCAACTAGAAAAAGGTCGTATGGAAAGGGCACATCTACAGGGCAATACCTGTAAATGAGCTAAGAACCAGCTTTATAGGGCAAATAGTTTGATCTGTAGAGAGCATAGTAGAAACATGTCGTACCAAGAAGAACAAGAAGCCAAAAACTAATTTCATGGTTTCAGCTCAGGTCCAGATCTCCGATTTGCTGCGGCAGATTTCAATGAAGTTTGCTATGCTTGTTGAACGAGTTCAACAAATTTTAAATACCAAATTTAATTGGAAAACATTCACAGACGGCGAAGATAATAAGCGTCAAAATTTCGGTTTAAAATGGGAGGTTGAGGTCAAACCTTACTGTACAGTAATGGCCTTTACACTTTCCTGCGATTGTTCAGGTCCTGAATTTTGTCATCGAACCTTAACCTTAAAAATTGAGAAAAATTCAGAAACAATCAGGGTTGTTGCGATTATAATCACTTGATTAAAATTGAAATTCACGTGATTATAATCAAGGACCAGGTTGAGACAAAACTGTTGATATACAAGTAAAAAAGAACTTGAACAACCAAAATAATATACAATGCTGTTGAATCTTCTGCAGTCGGGAACGTATGTCTTCTACCTTTTTTGGCCTGACCCATACAAAAATACGCAACCGATTAGGAACAACCAAAGTGGGAAATTAATGACAACATTCAAACCCTTAAATCCACGAAACAGTCACCCCCTGACAAGACATGTTTTCGCCCTCTGCCTTCTTTGGTCGAATTGTGTTTTGCAGTGAATTGGTGTTTTTTTTGGCTACTAAACTAAAGCGGTGTTGTTACCTGTGAACTGGTAGTGTTTTGAGCCATTTTTTCGTGAAACTTCGACTCTGCATCTCCAGTTGAAGCTAGGCTTATTGCATCGCTGGTCGTAGTTGGGTAGTTGCGAAGTGATGTGAAGATCGTACACCTGAAAAACAAAAATACCAAGGAAGAGGTTGCTTCTAAATATGTGGCAATGTCCTCCCTTTCAATTTGTAGCTCGTTGTGGAACAAGAAGCTGTCTCGTCATGTCAAACAGCGTCAGGAATGAAAAGTTTGCAACCGCCAGGATTTCGCCGCCTATGTCTTCTCTGATTTGTCCATCTCCTTTGTTGTCGGATGGGCTATGAAACGTTATGTAATTACAGGTCTGGATGTTCACCCATATGATGAGTTTCTGCTAGCAACTAATTCCAAACTTCCGTCACCGATGCTTCTCCTACAGGAATCTTCCAAGCCTACCACGTTGACATCCTTGTTCGTTCTCATGGGAGATATGCTAACTGCACTTTAAATTGGTTGCTTAAGGAAACAGTGGCAGACCTTACAATATTTTGAATGATTTTCGTTTGTTGCTAATTGCCGGGGTGGATTTGATGGTAGGTGCCACCTTTTCGCACCTCCCTGATTTGCAGTTGCCCTTTGAATCTTCACTTTGTGTGTGTGGCCTGTCTCAAGGTGAAGCCCTTTTTAGAGTCCTACCTGGACGTCCCGCCTTCTCCTGGCGTGGTTTAAGTGAATCATTTCTTGTGGTGGATTGAGTTCCTGTTTCGCTGCTATTTCTCATATGTTTGGATAAAGATGGAGAGAAATGAAGTGGACGGCAGGATGTTTTGCCATTGGAGCAGCCCCCTGGAATCTGATCAAGGTATTCTTCTAGTACAGTGTCAAAGAAGGAGAAAACGCATTGTCGGACGAGTGCAAAGATCCTGCAATTGCTGATCATGCAGTTGGGAGTTAGAGCCAGCCTCCTCTTGCTGCATCTACTATCAGAATCCATTCATCCCTCAGATCTGGTCAAGTGGAACCCCCTTTTTACCAGCAATAGTAAGTTCCTTACCTCAACCTTTTTCTTCCAGGCCGTGTGTAAGTTTTCAATTCCTTTCACTTGGGGCCTTCTCTCCCCACATGCAGATTGCCTCAGCACATTGAAATCTGCGGTGTCTTAATGTCTCCTAGGGAACCCAGCTCGCAGTTTTGGGTACCCGTCATGTGATGCCCTCCACCATTTGTGACGAGGTCAAAAGTATAAATGCAATAAATTTACAGGTATTGGATATTTTCGAAACGGCAACTGGAAAGCGCAATTTTTCCGGGGATGTCCAAATTGGTTTCTATTGCCTAACGAAAATATACGGTACCTCTACCCCCCCCCCCCCAACCTCCCGTCTTGAGTCACCATCATAACAGATCGAGAGGTAACGAGATGGGTGGCGAGGCTAGGTGGATCTAGAGAGTTTTGATCTTCCAGGGTAACTAGCATCGTAGGAACTGAATGCAATAAATTTACTGGTAGTGTATATTTCGTTAGGCAATAGAAACCAATTTTGACCTCCCCGGAAAAATTGGGCTTTTTTTTTTAGCGTTCACAAAATACGGCAGTCTTGGTTTGAGTTATGCATTCACTGGTGTCTGCATGTGTTGTTTAGTGTGAACATGTGCTGGCAGTTTGACTACGGTATTTCTCCCTTTTTAAGACCCCAAAGTGGCTAAAGCACAAAACGAGCATCATTGATGGAGTATACTAGAATAAAAAGGATGAAACCAAATCCACATTGCCATCCGGTATTGGTCGGAGTGTTAAGGATGTATGGGATGGGGGGGAGGGCATATGTGGGAGCCATTCACATGTTTGGTCTTCGGTTTGATAAATTTAAAACCAAAGACCAAACACCTGAGGTGCCAGAGGGAGGCGGAAAGATATTCAGAACCCACACTATGGGAGTGCAGGAACGGGATGCAACGGGGTACGGCAGGGGAAGGGGAAGCAGGAATGTGCAGGTGGTGGGTGGGGGGGGGGGGGGTGCGCAGCATGCACACGGGCACATCTAGTACTAGAATAAAAACGGAGAAACCAAATCCACATTGTCAACCGGTATTGGCCGGAGTGTTAAGGATGTATTGGCCGTATTGTTAATGATGTATTGGATGGATTGTTAAGTATGTATTGGCCAAATTGTTAAGTATGTATTGGCCAAATTGTTAAGTATGTATTGGCCAGATTGTTAATGATGCATTGTTCGTTTCAGCTGAAAATGGATTTTGAAAAAATTATTTCGAAAATTGCCCACAGTACATCAGAGTGAATAAATTTGGTTGTTTGAGCGTCCGTGATGAAGTGTTCGTATTGTATTGGCATATAGTTCGAGTATGTTGATAGCTGTTTTATACAAATAAAAGCCAGCTTATCATCACAGTGTTAAGATCTGGTACATGTTACTCAGTAAACGTATCATAACTTTCTTTTAAAAAAGTAGGGTGAAGCCAACTTATTTTGTTTTATTTGTCATTACTTTCTAGTCCATTATGGAGAATACATTGTTTATTAAAGATTATATGAAATAGTGATCCAGGTGCGCTATGTCTTACTACATTAAATACAAATGTTTAAAATATTGATGGGTTGGTGCACTATGTGTCTCTACATTAAAATACAAACGTGTGAAATGTTGATGGGCTGCCTTCCTGCTTAAGCTGTCTTGCATTTGCATTATATTTATTCACCTAACGCTTTCTTTTCAGTTTACCACTGGCTTGAAGTTAATATCAAGATGCGAATGCTAAATCTCGGGAAGCCAACTGAAGTTCCCAAGTTGAATGAAGCCATGGCCATTGAGCTTGGTGCAGAACTTTTGGGTGAATCTATTATATTCGTGATCGCTGCGGGAGGCCTCCTAGCCGAGTACTTGAGGGGTTTGCGTAATGAGAGAGCTCGAGATAGAGCCAGGGAGGGAAGAGCTGATGATGTGGAAGGCAGGGTGTATGAACTTGAATATCAGTTAACGGAACAAGAAGCCCGCATTAAGGAACTTAGTCGCATGATTTATATTGACAAGAATATAATACCACCACCGCCGCAGCCAGCTATTCCTACCAATCCGCCAACATTCCCACCAAGCAAACGAAAGTCATCTGGATCGAAGCCCCCACCTCCACCTCCACCATCGCACTCGACAGCTTCACCCACCTTGCCATCACAATCGCCATTTGAAGCAGCACATCCAAGTGCCAAGGATAGCATGACTGGACAGCCATCAATACAATATTCTGCATCACCTCTGTCGGAACATACAAAACCACGACCATCTAAGTTGCCCTCGTCGTCGCCACCTTTCAAAGATGCACGGGCCAGTGTCAAGGAAACTGAAAGAAAGGAAACGGGTGCAAAGCCAAAGATGCCGTCCCCCTTACCTCCACTCCTGTCACTGGTTGCGTCACCATCTTCCTTGACAGAGCCACCATATCTTGTAGCGACTGAAAAGAAAAGTGACGAAAAGGATAAGAGTGAAACATCACAGGCCCAGTCGCCCTTACCTTTGTCGCTGATTGCGCCACCATCGTCGTTTACAGTGCTGCCGCCGTTTGTAGCAAGTGACAGAGAAAACGAAGGAAATCCAGCTGATGGATCAGGCAAAGTCAAACCCGGACAAAGCTCTACATCGCTTGTAGACAAAGCCATTGAAGAAGTGAAATCTATTCTGATGTTTTTGTGACGAAATTTGTTATTAATTTGCAAAACTTAAAAAACGCTAGACGGAATGTTTGCATAATTTTCGTTTTTTTTCCACTGGGGCGATTCTTACTTGTGTCTAAATTCCTTCTGCAGTACTACAACTGCCAACCTGCGTAGCAGAACTCTCAAACATATCAGTATTCAACTATTTTGTAATAATTTACAAAAAAGAACGTGTCGTTCCTACGTTGTTCCTAAGTGCGGCCGACATCTGTTGTAATTAAACAAATATTATTTTGTTGATTGTCGGCTAAATTGATTTCATAACAATATCGTTTAAAAATATACTAAAAGGCATTGCTTCAACGAGCTTTGACAGTGATGTTACTAAGATGGCCGTCTCGGGTTTATCGGATGAGGTATCCATAGTAGTGATGCACGGTATACCTGAACTCCCAGGGAAAAAAAAGAAACCGTATTAGTATCGGTCCTTTTATAGCACCACGGTTATTACCACAGTAGAGGTATTACAAATGGTTATGGCATGACCATGGCTATTCACAAAGCAGCTTATCCTTTTTTTGGAGTTCGACAATTCTTTCTACTTAATTCGTACAATTGGCATCGAGATGTTGAATTTCGCTTCGCGGTTAAAATGCTTTCCTTCTGCTAGGAAATAGGAGTAGAAGAGCCCACATTGAAGAGCCCACATTGAAGAGCCCACATTGTGTGTGTGGAAGGGGAGTGTTTAAACCGTTTAATAAATGAAACATAGGGTACCATTGGTAGTAAGTCACCTTCAACTTTTATTTGCCTATGTTGAAGTGGGAGCGGGAGAATGTCTGCACTAACAATTAATCCTCATCATACAGTGTAGATTCTTTTGTGCTCAAGGTTGAGCGGATGGTTCGTAAAATCATGGTGAAATGCTAGAAGTATTTAGATAAATATATTTATCCTTGATATTACCATGCACCACCATTTTTACAACCATACCGTACCGTCCTGACAAAACTTGATAACGTGCAACACTATGCCATAGTGGGCATAGTGTGCAATAACAAACACCAGGGATTGGTAGTTTACATATCCTAGTGTACTGAGATCAAGTACTGAAAGTAATGGGGGTTGGCGGATTATCTAAAAGGAACTATGGTGCTTTAACACAACTAGCTACCTAAACCCCTTCCTATACTGAAAGTTAACAGTTTAAAATTCCAGGCTGACAGGGAGGCCTTACATTCAAACTTAACAATTTATTCAAGTAGTTTCGGACTCCACTGGTCCCTCATCAAGGAAAAATAAATAAAAACTTGAGAAATTAAATTACAAGGTTGAAAATTACACAGCAACAGAATATGGCGAACCTCAAATCTCGATAACCAAAAGAAAGAATTTGAGATTTAATTCTTCAAAGCCGAATCTCTCTGCTCCCAACGCAAATGACCACCTCCTGGCTTGTTTGTTTTGGTTTGTATCACTTGTGTCACCCGTTGCCTTGAGATTTTCAACCTTGTCAGTTCATTTTCTCTTTTTGTTGGTTTATTTTCATCTGATGAGCGACCCGTGGAGTCCAAAAATTAGTTAATAGGCTAAATTGTTAAGTATGAAAGTTGGCCTCCATGGAAATTTAAAACTCAATTTCGTGCCTTGCATCCATTGTAACGGCAGAATGGAACCTAATTTAGCTTATAATTTAGTATTGGCCAATTACGTCGTTCTAACCTTTCTAACGTTCAATTATTACTCTAGCATTATTTAGTGTAACCCTTAATAGCGTGCAGTACTCCATGTTTATGTTACCTGGAGTATGCTGACCATGTGGAAAAGTGGTATATTCCTCCAAATATATACTATGAACACGATTAGAAAACTTGACGGAGCCTATAACCAATAGCGACTATGTATTCCAGTTCAACGGTGCGCTTAATTAATTTTGGGTGTCCTGAAACCTTGCTAGCGCGGAAAGTGGTGCCATAACTGTACTTAAATCCACTTCTGCAACTCCTTATGTCGCTGCTGTTGTATCACTGCCTTCTTATATCACTGCCTGCACGATCATTGTTACGGACTTGTCGCGCTTGGTATCAAAACGGAGAAACGGGCAATTCAGCCACATTGAAAATAACAGGGGCGCCTTCCGTTGAAAATGCTAGTTTCACCAGCAGTTCCAAGGAAGGGAGAGGCACGATGAAGAGATGTTGACAAAAAGACAAAACCTAAGTTTCGTTGACTATCTGGGGCTACACAACACTGACAAAAGGGCGAACCCTAACAGAATTGGCGCCAGAACAGAGGATTGAATTTCGATGGTGAAATTCAAAGGTGGAATTAGAGGGATTTTAACTGTAACTTTGAAAATGCCACCTTGCCACGAGGCCGTCACATTAGCATAATCCTTCGAACTTTTAATTTTCCTGACATTCAAAACGACTTCGAAATGTCAATTATCAGTGCCAACAGCAATTCTCCAAGATGTAAATTTGATTTTTGAAGATTCATCAATGACTCGTTCGCAAACAGAGAACCTACCCGAACAAGAAAATAGCACGTCAGTGAAAACAAGAAGCCATTGCTAAGGGTTGAATCGTGTTCCACGCCCTTCCCAGAGACAGATATGTCGTTATAGAAAGGACACCCCTGGGAACTGAATGGAGAAGGTAGCGCCTCCAATCGCTTCTGGGAAAGTTCCAGGAGTACTAGCAAGCTCATGCGGGACACTTTGCCATTCAAATAATCCTTTACACATGTTTATTGTAAAGTAAGACTTAGCATGGTCATGCAATATCTGCAGGAATGTGTTTGACAAATCAATTAACGTGAATTTGTCACAGCCAGCCAGTTCACTAAACAGGTCTTCGGCTCGAGGCATGGAATGGTGCTTGACAACCAGCTCAAGGCTAACTAAAGGAATAGCCACAGACTATGCGAACCTTTTAAGCTCAATTGGAACAACCGGATGCCCACACACTACAGTTAACAGGCTTCAAAATACCCTCCCTTACCAAGCATTAAACTCAGCCTCGACCTTACCCGTAACAGCTAGAGGAACAGGACGAGACTTTACAATCTTGGTTTAGCATCCGGCTTCATTCTGTTTTCTGCCTAGCAATCTTTAATAGTGCTCAATCCTGGTGCAAATAGCTTTGGGAACAAAGTTTCGTTTTCTACATAATTGATGGAGACAAACAATAGAATTGGTGCAGGTCAAGACGAAACGTCACGATCCAGCGCTTGCCGAAAGGAGCTGTCTGAGTGCATGGAGAAACAGTGGCTTCCAAACAATCAGCGCAGCTTCTAAAACTACATTTAACGTTTTGATTCGGAAAGGATACCTCACCTTACCATGATTTTAGAGTAATCGATGTGGGCTTAAGTTTCAAGATTGAAAAGTACTTATCATACCAGGTCTTACGCATAACCGTTACATCATAATGTGTGTCCAATTCATACTTATATATTCAACCATTTAGCTCGTAATCAACAGTCCATTTATGGCATTTGCTGACTGGCGATACTGTCAAACTGTTATTGGTGAATTCCAGGCTAGAGTCCGAATCCAAAATGAAGTCAGAATTCTGACTCTTCAACGACATCATTTGCCTTTTTAGAATACTTACGATTTTTTTTCCCTACACTGTGCGGCAGACTTAACCACTTTCAGTTTTTCCCCAAAGAGGATGCCCTGTGACTCGTCAGGTAATTAGACTTAAACATTTGTTATTAATGAAAATTTCAGTGATTTATTAAATAGCACAAGTTCAATCTGAAGTTGTACATCCTATGTGAAAATTAATATGCATACAAATAATTACACGAATTAATAATACTAATATTATAATACTATAAATAATAATAATAAAATCCAAAATATCCTGTTTAAAACGAAAACTAAGTACAAATACACAATATAAATACAACCTAGAAAGCTACAAATTAATTAAATCGGACCAATAAAAGGTGTAGATATAATTAAAAAACTATATAAAAACTATTTGCTATACACACATTCCGAATAGCTGAAAATGCAAAATTAGTTCACTATATTTCAAAGAAAAGTAAAAATTACGATGAAAAGGTTAAAAAAAAAGCCATTTTAGGATTCTTTCACCAATAATCAAATCGATGAGGTAAAGTTTGCCAATGCCTTGAACTTTCAACAAGTCAACCGGTAAACTATTAAACACAGTCAGTAAATAGTCCGCCCCAATTAGTTTTTACGATATAATACATTATATAACATCATTCCAACTGACTGCTGGAGCAGAAGCCAATTAGAGGCGAACGTTTTCAGCAACCGCAACCGGACCGAGATTTCTCTAATAGTAGCCACCTCACTAATCCAGGAGAGTTTTGGTTCCAGCCGAACTCCCAAGTCCCTGACACTGTCGGATGTCGGTGGATTATATCATGTTGGACCCCACCATTAAAGATGCGACCACCAGAGGCCACTTGGAAAAAACCATCAACTGTGGCTTATTTTGGGACGGAGATAACCCCCTAACTGCCAACAGTCTCTCTGCCTTGGGCATTGCTGCCTGCAAAGTGGCCAAGAGAGAATCGAAATTCTCTCCCACCACCCTCTGAGTAGTATCGTCCACATAAGCGACAACATTGGCACGGTGACACAACCAACACATCATGGAAGACAGTGCGAATAAGGTCAGACCTAAGGCACCTATCCTAGGAGAGGCCTCGTCCAGCGTGCGTCACACCTGGCCAGAATACCCCCACGTGGGTCATAAACTGCCTGGTCCCAAGGAAGACATAAACAGCTTTAGTCAGCTGCTCACTGACCTCCAGCCCGCATACAGAGTACTCCACCCAGTGAACGTCTGCAGTGTCATAGGCCACCGTGATGTCCTGAAAGACGGCGACCACCATACTGCCCCTGAGGCACGCCTCTCTTATCCCAGATTCAAGATAAAGAATAGCATCTTGTGGCCATCGATGTTTTCTAAAGCCAAACTGGGCACCAAAGAGCCTCCCCCCCCCCCCCCTGAAGTGCATCAGGAACCAAATTAGACAGTGTGCCAAAACCAGCTCGTAAACGTTGCACACACCGGTAAGCGAGGGAATTTGCAATAGTTGTTGACCAGGAACTGAACCTTGCCTCTTCCCAACACAGCCGAGAAAATTGAGAAAAGCCAGGTCAGGGGCATTAACCCCCTTAAACCTTCCCTGGAAAAATGACAAAAGCTCTGAATGGGCTTCAGTCCCCAATGGCACAGGGGCAAGGTGGCCTGATGGTTAGCAAAACCGTCTCCAGTGCCAGAGGTCCCGAGTTCGAATCCGGCCTCAGCCACCCCTGGCATTTTCGGGTAGAGAAGGGCCCTTTGATTTCTCGTGCTCATGTTGATTGTGGCATTTAAAAGAACCTAGGATTTCCGATAGGATTTACCTAGCAAAATTGACCCTCTCTTCTGGTGCCATGGCTAACGCTGCGTGTGTGTCAAAAAGCTACAGTCCCCAATGCCTGCAAGTGATGGTAAGAAATCCCATCAATTCCAACTGTACCATCAAAACGACACTGGGCAAGGGCAGCCTGTAATTCTGATAATCTTACATCGACGCCATTGAATCACACCATACCCTCACTGACGGGGGCCACAGCCCCATAGGGGAATCAAACACCAAAGAAAAATTGCCATGCCCACCCCCTGGAGGATGCCTCCACCTGGGTCGAAGACCCACAAAACAACCGTTTCTTGTTGCTGGAAAATATCCTATACCTGTGAATTTTAGCATTCATGCTCTCGTTACCCTTGATGATTTAAGTTGCTTCGATCCGGCCAGCTTGGGAACCCGTCTGCGCATGCGCAGCCCTCCTTACAAAAATGTCAAAAGCTTTTGCATATTTTTGTTCTCAAGCAACCTGTCAATCGGTTGCTATTCCCTTGGATTTTCGTCCATGTGGATCTCCCCGTTTCACGTCGCACTTCTACGGCCACGGGCCATCTTTTCCATTGACAACTGGGATGTCTCAAGACCGTTTTCTTCTCCCTTTATGGACTTCCCTTTGTCGTAAGCAAGGGTAATCTGGTTTTCATACGCCGAACCGACTAAACCTTTCAAGCTTTCTTCCGTTTGTCCAACACGCGAAACTGCCACTGTGAATTCGTTTTCACTTTCGCCCTCTTATTCTCCTCACCAGTTGGCACCATCGTCTGGTGCTCCAGCACAACTCTACTGCCACGTGCACTCTTGGTGTGTCCCCGACATCTGCCTCATCTTCACCGGTGTTACAAACACCTCTGTTAACCCCGCTTTTGAATCAACTTCCCATGTTGAAGGTTCTTTCATCACGAATGATCCCTTCTTCTCAACTCCATGTCTACCTTCTCGTCAAATGGAACTACGCGTACCATGGCCGGTCTGACACCGCTGTTCACCTCAATCGCGGCTGTATTCCACAACTGAGGGCGTGCACATGTTGGCCCCATGCTGTTTGCTGGAAATCGAATTTCCCAATCCTGTTCGGAGCTTCACGAAATCAACACAAAACAAAAAGCGGAAACAACAACAACTGGCGAAGACAAAGAGACAAAAAAAACGCAAGTTTTTCCATTCTTCTGTTCTTAATTTGGATTTCGGGTTTGTTCAGTGCTCTGCTACCCTGAGCTGAAATGCTTTTTCACCAACGGAAAACATGACTCAGAACCAAATCACTCGGGCAAGTTCTTACAAGTGTCTTTTTCCGACATGATGCTGCCAGGATTCTCCGTTCCGCCGGTTTCTTTTGCAACTGTTGGATCCCAAAATCGCAACTGTGCGGATCTCTTCACTCCTCACGTAAACGAAACCGCAATGGTTTCGGGAAACACTAAATGCATCACTCATCTCGGCCAATGTTTTTCACCAGCTAATCTCCATTGACACGGATTCAATGACGCCCATCAAACACAGGCCTGCACACGAAACTCGCTTGGACGAACACTGAATGCATCGTCAAACAAAAACGAAAATCAACGAACTTAAAGGAAAACGGCTGGCATAACCAACAAGCCTCACGAACATACATTTTCACACGAATGCATGCCGAATGCATCGTCTCGCGGAAATGGAAGAACGAAAAGTAGTTTCGCAACTTATTGGACCAAACGGACCACCGTTTCTTTTCTAAAAGAAAAAAACAACATAATAAAAAGAACACACTATGGCAGAAGTCATAACGTCAGTTGTTTTCCAAGCAGAACGCACTGCACACGAAACTCACTCCACCACCTGCTGCACGCATCTTCCAAGAACGTAACAACCAGTTGCTTTTTCGCCAAAGGAAAAAAAACACTTCGAGCAAATGCAAGCTTGTGCTAATGCCCACCGAATGGACTTTGCGAAAACGGAACCTAAAATATTTCTATTCCACATAAAAGTCCTGACGAATTGACGAAAACACCAATGAACACTGGGCTGCATGCCACAAAGGCTCAGACTCCGCTCAAACGAATGCAGAATGCATCTTCTGGCGAAACAAGTTCGCAGTCTTCTGATGCCCTCAGCACGAAACAGTCTAATCAACGAAAACGTCTGACGAAAAAGAAAGCTGCATGCCCGATACACGAATTAGATCATGCTATCTCCATCAGTCGCCTCTCAATGCCCCACAATCCTCACATTTCCAATTTCAATGACTTCCTCTCTCCACAATAGGACTGCACCGACTCATCATTGGCCAGTACCGTTTGTTCGCACTCATGCTGACGTTC
Organism: Lithobius niger; assembly: GCA_023313725.1. Classification (NCBI taxonomy): domain Eukaryota; kingdom Metazoa; phylum Arthropoda; class Chilopoda; order Lithobiomorpha; family Lithobiidae; genus Lithobius; species Lithobius niger. The sequence continues at coordinate 1,570 of JAHWFP010124401.1, read as the reverse complement.
TGCACAAACGCTCAATTCGCTCATCACGAAACTGAAACAACGAACTAGCGAAACCTCAACCTATCTCTGGCAGTCAGCTCACTCCAAGCGGAAACGATTTCGCCATCTGTTGCCCACTGTGAGTCACACCACACGACTGCAACGAATCAACCACTCCCAACCACCCAGAAACCTTTCAAGAACAACAAGCTTAACCAAAATTTGACGGAAAGCTATACATTAGATATAATAAAGAAGGTTAAACATGGAACTGGCCGCAAAGTTTTCTACCCTCCTTATCACACCAACCTGAGATCTGACGTCTCTTCCATTATCTCCACCCCGCCTCGTTGACGCCCAAATGTGGCCTCCCTAACCCCTTTTCCCGCCACTCACTATCATCGAGGCTTTGGACTCCCATAATTACGCAGCACCACTAGCTACGCTCTCTTGTGGACAACACCACCATCATTCCCGCTTTGTTTAGCGATCATTACAACCGCATTTCATGTCGTCTCTTTCAGACATCACAAGGTCGAGAGGCGGCAAAAGAAAAAACTTTGCAGATATGGAAACCGACATTTTCTTCGGCCGTGAGCCAGCAATCAATGACCCAGGGAGCTGCCATTGTCCAGGCATAAACAAGAAAGGCCGTTTGAATCCCCATCAGGTTTGCCAAAATCATGGGAATTGTGAATTTTTTAGTAACCCATGCGCCATTTGCGTTACGATTCGTTTGAAAGATTGGAGAAAAATCGTAGGCCTTCAGCGAGCATCTCGGATCAGATCCAAGCAAAAGAAAGAAAGGGCCAAACGGGAGAAACAACAAGCCAACACGTCTCCTCCACAAATGAAGAAGACCAAGATCGTGTGCTTGAAACGAAAATTCCCTCTCACCCCATGATTACCGCCATCAAGTTCTCCCCACTACTCCGCTTTCGCTAGGGGTAACTCCTTGTCAACCATGACCTCCTCATTTGAGTACCCGTCTCCAGCTATTAATGAAGCTCTCCTTCCTTCAATGTCGTCCATGGTAGAAATGTCGGCATCTTTCTAATCTTCACAACAGCCCCATTCGTATCAATCACTCACTTTCAAAACTGGCGCCACAAACTTATCACAAGAACCAAATGGCAAAACTCAATCTCCCGTGACTAGTCCACGTTAAGGTGAAGACCAAACCATCACTCCTCAGTTTCCACAATCAACACTTTCACTCTTGGTCGAAAATCATTTCATCCACCCTCCTCCCGAGTTCCAAGATTCCACTCAACATGAGGAGCATCAACCTTCCCCAGCTCACACGGCCGGACTTTCATCAATTCCGAGCATCACCTCACCTCAACCCATTCTCTACCTTTTTCAAACCAGTCATAAGGTCACCACATGCGTCATTCCTTCAACTCCGCTTTCACCACAAGCGTCAACACACAATTCTTCTGTTTTTGTGGACACTCCAGCGTCCCCTAACGCGACAGTGCAGCCAACCTTACCCCCCCCCCCCCTCCGTGTCTTCCAGAAAAGTTCGGGCACCCCAATCATTGTTTGGCCTTGACACAGAAGAGATAATCAACAAAGATCCAAAAGCAGT
>JAHWFP010124397.1:5631-16853 GCA_023313725.1 Lithobius niger | reverse complement strand
TTTCTGTTGAATAATTGTTAACTTTATTTGCTGCGTCCCGCAGTATATGATGCTTTGCATGCTTACAATAATCATAACGTTTCATCTCTGTGTGTGCATGTACTAGTTTTCTAATAATTACCATGAGATCAAAAATATAAAAGACTAATGCGGTAAAAATTAAAATCAATTATTCCTATAGATCGCCGGAGCAAAATTATAAGACACTAGCCTAGAAAATTATAAATTGTGATGTTAAAATACGAGACTCATTCCGGTTTGTGACGACACAACCTTTAACTTGATGCTGTTTCGTGTACTATTCCCAAAGCCAATCGAAACAGCAGCTACGTTCCTCGCTGTGAGGAACGCAGCTACCCCCCCCCCCTTCCCCCAGCCGACCTTGGCGCTATAAATACGCGGATGCCGATCTACGCGTGGCTGTTATAAGGCAGGCGGAATGTAATAAGGCAGTTAAAATTTCTAAACGAATTTCAGCCATCCTTGATTTCACCATGGGAGACCCCTGCTGATACATGAAAATATATTTTCTCCCTCATTATTGCTCTTCGCTGATTAATCTTACCAGTCCATAAAGTCGGTTTGTTTAGCGTGTTCGTTTTATTATGTACCGTTCTGACAATTTCTTTTTTGACAATTTCAGGGCCAAGAATTTGAAATGAAGTCTTTGGCTGATGCCTGGGCGCATCGTCCCAATTTACTGCAGCTTGCTTTCAACATGCCAACCGTTTTGAAGAGCTTCGACTTATTGCAGATCGAAGTGGAAGTCGCCAAGATCATGGAAAAATTTAAGCAACAGTGTTTGGTTGAGGGGCTCGACCTATACAAAAAAGACGTGGAATACGTCCAATCTCAGTTGGAAAAAAGATTTGGAATGAAAGTTGCTACTAGCCTGTTTGAAAGATAGGCTACATTTTAGACGGTGGAACGTAACAGGATCAAAACTTGTGATGATAATGATATGCAAATGTTATTATCGCGGACATAAAGCAAACGAACCGCGGAAAGCAAAACAAGGATGTTTTCAGTGAGACAATGAATTCAGACAGAAAAAAGAACGATTATGCTGGTAGAACATTGGTTACCTTTTTTTTTCTGATAAAGAATCTTGAGATTTTATGAAGTGTTGAAATATTAGTTTTATGGCAATGTGCTGTGTATTTATATGTGTTGTATATATTTGGATTTTTTTCGCATGCTGGACTAAAGTTATTAAACCTATCCATAACTTTAGTTATCGACACAACGCTTCCGGTTTTATTTTCTCTTGTACAGTGCCTGAAATTATTCAAATTATTAAAGAAAAGCCTCAAAGACTCTTAAGTTGTAGCAACACTGCTCCGTTCCGTCACGTCACGTCGCAAGCCGTCAAGTTTATGTTTGGATTAAAAGCATATATATTAGAGGAGCCGCGTATACTGCTTCGTCCCGTACCGTGACGACCCGTCGGCTGACGGACGGTCTTGTCGAGGCAGAATCCTTTCAGTCAAAACTGATCGCATCGGAGAGGTGTACACACCTCCCGTAAGGTGGTCGCACACTGCTCCGTTCCGTCCCGTTCCGGTGACTGATGTCGACGGATGGGCCAGCGCATGTTGCTTCCATCGCTAGCCGTTCAAGTCAGCTCCGCTGAGCTTTTAAATTTGATCGCGCCGAAATTGGAATTGCAAATGAAGAAGGACTTGTAAGTAGGTAATTAAATATAAAGTCGTAGTAAGTTAGGTATAATTATTTCTTTATGGTCTGGCATGATGACATTTAAGTCCCAACTGAAATCGGTATGTTGTTGTAGTTAGTATAGGGGAAAGGTCTTGTGCTCAGGCGTGTGACGGATGACGACGGCCGTCGACTATGACAGATTTGAAACAAGTCGCAATTGAATTTAGACGTTCCCGGCTTTTTCGTGGGCGTCCATTAGCACCGCTGGCGTGGGCTACGGAATGGGTTGACAGACCAAGGATTCCTCATCGCAACCTCTCTCGAGAGCATTCGGTCGATCCTCTTTTCCATGGGCGACGCGCATTTTTATCCAGTGGGGAAAATTTGCATACATCGCTCATGAAACACATAATATAATAAAAAAACAATGAACACAACTTACATCAAAATAGGTTAATTAACCCAGTTGGTCAAAATGCTGGGAAATTAGAAATAAATTTGATACAATACTTACTAAATTAAAGAATAATATTACAAGAAGATAACCACTCAACAAGGCCCATCGAGAGGCAGCAGCACCGGTTCCCACAAGAACCAGACGCATCAACCAAGCCTTTGCGGGGGAGGGTGGCAAGCTAACGGTGATTCGGCAATACGACTAGCCATGCTCCCCACGGAGTGCCAGACGTTCAAAAAAAAAAAGGCCAAATTCAAAATTTGAGAAAGAAAATTTTCCCACAGTCGTCCGTCACGCATCTGCACATAACGCCTTTGCCCTACACTAAACACAGATGAGAAAATATTTCAGTTGCCTTCTGGACTTAAATGTCATCATGCCCAAGCTTAAAGAATTAATTCCTAATTTACTACAACTTTCTATTTAAGTACCTACTGAAGGTCACTACCGAGTCCTTCTTCATTTCCATTGCCAATTTGGGCGCGATCAAATTGAAATGCTCAGTGCAACCGACAGAGACGGTTAGCGACGTTAACAACGTGCGCTGGACCATCCGCTGCCGCCAGTCGTCGGAATGGGACGGAACGGAGTAGTGGGGCCCACCAAGTTATCCTCCTAGAAAGTAGTGGTCTCAGAACCCCAGTGGCTGCCATCAGTGTGAAGCTCATTAGGTACTTACGCTTGAGTTGAGGCGCCTGAAGGCCGACCTGATGTTGACATTTAAAGTTCTTCATGGTCTGTTGCCTGTGGAATTGCCTTTTTTTGACTTCTGCACTACGGATATTACCAGGGGCCACTCTATGAAACTGAGGGTTCCCAAGTGCAACTTGGACTGTCGAAAATTTTTTTTTGCAAATCGGGTAGTGGCTCCTTGGAATTCCCTCTCCGAGGCTGCAGTCTCTGCTCCATCTCTGAGTGTCTTTCGGCGGGAGTTGAATTGTACTGACCTCTCGAGTTTTCTGAAAAGATCTTATCTGTGATGCCGCATTGCACTTTAGTGGGACCAGTATCAGAGGATGCCCCCGCAACCCTTCTGGATCCTTCCCCCCTAAATGGGGGAAAACCGTTATTATTAATATATTATTATTATACTCGGCCCTAAAAAAATGTCCGGTGGCTGGTTGGCTGGCTAACGCTCCCATGTTGCATTCCAGTACCTCCACTTCCCACTTACAGAATTTCCTCGAGTAAAGGCAAAATTTCCCTTTTTTTCTCTATGCAAAAAAAAAAATTATATTTTTTCCGTCGCTTATTTAATTTCCTTTCATTACATCACTAATTTTTAACATTTCCTAATTGAAAAAAAAATTATGAGCCCGTTTTAATGGTACAGGAGCTCTACTGAGCATTATCAGAGAATTAAATATAATGACGCAACGAACTCTTTAGTGCAGCACCGAATAAAGATAGGGCATACCTCCGATTTGGAAAATACCCGAATTCTAATTCAAGAAAAATATTACCAGCCCAGAATTAATTTGGAAACTATCTTTACTCAGCGTCCACCAGCCCATAAGCATCTTTTGCTAGCAAGTAAGCAATTTTCAGAATATATCCCCATATTCCACAAACTTGATATTTCAAAATTTTACCGCTAAGGCCTTCTCCTATATAACTTCAGACAGAAACTGTCCCGCCACTTACGACCTGCTTGGCAGGGAGTTTGTCTGGGTCCCTATTGTTAGGTTCTGCCCTGACATAGGTTCGATTGAGCGTTTTTTAATTTTCGTATGTTTTTACTTGTGCTTTTGTTGATAACTGGTGTGTTATACTTAAAGTGTAGTTTTATTATGTATTGACTTTAGCTCCTTTGGCTGTAATAATTTTTGCTTGATAACGGTTGAATTCTGATCCGAAACGTCGCATTTTTACTGTTGTTTCATGTGCACCTTGTTGGCTTTTATTTTATTTTTCATTACCAAATGGCAACACAGGAAGCAAAGCTGACTACAATGACTACAAACGCCACACCAATGATGTTAGTGTGGGAAGTGGAACTAAGCCCTGGCTCTTCTCCAAGTGTAAGGTCCCTTTCAACTGCTCTGTGCCACTTACCTTTACAGGGGCCATTCAAAAACCACGTGGTTGGCCAGGGGGTGGGGTGGGGGGGGGGGGGGGCCCCCCGGCCACAAGTAACTACAATGAGGAGAGGGGGGTTTCCAAGTAAACCACGTGGCTATTGCATTGAAGGGAAAGCCCTTATCTCCAATGGACTGGTGATTTACCTTACAAGAGGCTCTACGCATAGCATATCACTCAGCCTTACATTGCTCTTAAATATTGTTTCTATATCGACCTGAACGTTTCAGCCCCAGATGACCGAACAGAATTTCCCGCATAGTGGTGAAAGATACCGTGGCTTGTCGTAGAAATCTTCAACAACATAAGACTCCGTTTCCTTCCCTCGTACTAAATTCATTCAAATAGTGTGCGGCTAAAATATCAAGAGGGCGGCTAAAATATCAAGTGGGCGGCTAAAATATCAAGTGGGCGGCTAAAATATCAAGTGCTTCACTGGAACAATACAATGCAGTGATGGCCTACGCAGTGCCGAAGCAAGAGGGGACGTAGGGGGGCGTAGGGGGGGCGTAGGAGGCGGCCGCCCCGGGCGCCGAATGAGGTAAGGGCGCCGAAAATGCTGTCCCTTCTCCCAAAAAAGTTGAACTTTAGTAAATGCTCTTTTGGCGAAGCATAGTAAATACAATTGGTCTTAAAAAATTAATTTATGAGTTGCAGCAGTAGTTTATGATAGATTTACCCTTTGACCTCTACCATAAACTAAATACAATTGCATCCTTCAAATGCAGATAAGTATTTTTGTCTCAAGCCTACCTGCCTGTCCCCTTCGTGAGAGTTTCGTGTATTTTCGATGTGTCAGCATTATCTCTGTAGCACTGTTATGGGTTCATTTTTGGTTATTATTGGGAAGAGATGTGTGGGAGGGGAACGGATGTTGCAGTCTGCTGAATAATAGCGATAAGTCGGGCGCTCAATAAGCTACTGGCCCCGGGCGCTCAAACGCCTTGCTCCGGCACTGGGCCTACGTAATAATGAACGTATTAGGTTACAATATTCTACTTTCCGTCTCTGCTACGAATCTCGGAAGAAGTTTAAGTCTAGCGGCCGTTGCAGGATCGCCCAAAAATTGGTGAAAATATTTCATAACCATAAATCAAACAGCTGCGTTTATTAAAAGTGGAAGTGGAGTATGCGGGGTACTACTTTGTTGGGTTTCTCGTGTCGAACACTATCAATTCACCTAATTTGGTACGGCACAATAACACACATTTTATTGAAGTTGTAAGGTCGCTAAGGAAGTGGACGATTATTCACAAGGCACAATGCTCGATCCTAATTCACTCCTTACTGCATAGCTAGGGGACTATGCACATAGCGTTTACATATTAGGCTATCAGCAGAATTTATCCTTCTGCTGCACCTCGTAGTCAGGGATCCAACCTTTCAGTCAGATCCCACACACCAACTATACCTCGAGCTCATGATTCTGTCCCGTTTTATACCCTCTCGGGCCGGGGCAGAACAGTAGGCTCTTGCCTGAGGCTACTGGAGTATAGGCTCAATCCGGTTCCAACTGGGTTGCAGTGGACCCGTGTCTCCACCTGGCGGCTGGCAGCTGTCCAATTCCTGAGTCTGCAGTAATTGGAAGGCTGGTAGGCCACCATGATTGAGGCAAGTCGAACTACGAAGTGTTTGCTTCGTGAGTTGCGTGCTGCCGATTATGTAAGCCGGTTACAAAGTGGTACCACATTTATCGAAAACACACAAAGGTTAAAATTTTTTAAGTACGTGGAGGGGAGGGGGTGGCTATGATCCACGTGTTTTTTTTTTTTTTTGGGGGGGGGTCCAAGTTCTGGCCACAGATAGAATAGAATAGAATAGAGGTTGTCGGCCAGTAAGCTATACAGCTTTTGAAGGCCCAAGCGGCAGATGTTAAGTGGAAGGAACCACCATCGTAAACAGTTGTTTTTTGCCGCAGGAGGGAGGAAACCGGAGTACCCGGAGGAAACCCTCGTACAACGGGCAGGAAACAACCGGAGAAAAACCCGTACATATACACTTCCCGTCCCAGGATCGAACCCGGGACTGTAGGAAGCCAGAGATGTACAGGGGACCAAGACGCCTATCGAATCTGACGCCCCAGTGCTCACAGCTACCCGTGCACCTACAGATGACCACACAGGGGGGGAGGGGGGAGGTTAAAAATGGCTTTAAAATGGCCACGTGGTTTTTGAATGGCCCCTATAAGACAGCTAGTCGTTTCTGGGATACTAGGGATTATTAATATGTCACAGAATAGTAAACTTACAAGTGGTAAGATTCGGTGTATCGTTGGAAAAAATTAATAATAGCAATATAAAATTATTACCACGGTTAGCAAATGCAAAAGTTACAATTTTCATTAGCTATTTTTACTACCATTTTTATTAGTATTTGTATTACTATTTTAAATTACTATTTGTATTACTAATTTTAATAGCAACTGCAAAGTTACTATTATTAGCAAGTGCAATTGTTACCATTATTATCAATAAATGCGAAGTTAAGGTGCATCGTAGAAAAATTTTATAATTTTATAAGCTTATAATTTTAAATAAATTTCCCGGGGCCACAGTACTAATATCCAACAGCCACCGAAACAGGTATTTCTGGAAACGATGAATTTCAGTAATATCTTTTATGTAGTTGGGTATGTTATTGTAAAATTTGCTTCCAAGGAAGTAGTTGCATTTATGCAGTTTTTCTTTTGTAACTTTAGGCTGAATGACAAAATATTAGATTCACTCCTCGTGTTGTAGTTGGTTACGAAACGAGTTGTAGCATGTTTATTAATTCTACGGAAATTAATTGAAACTCTGCAAACTCTTAACGTGAACAATCAATCGACTCAGTAATATCTAAGCCTTGTCCGAATAGTTTTGGTAGGACAGAACTAGTTGGCTCTGATAATTGGAAGCACCAGCACCTCACGTGCTGATATTTCGTTGGAATTATTTCAATGAGATTAATTACGCCTGATATTTGGTATGGAAATCACTGAGAAACGGCAAGCATCAAATTCAAGTATGCACACCTTTGATTTAGGATTCGCACAACATGATCTCGATTGGCTTAAAAAAACTTTATCCTGGGGAATTAACAAACATCAAGATGGAGAAATCAATGGTTATTATAGCATACCAAGCAGGCCGCCCATTCCTGGTATCTCATTTACGTGATGCTATTGCAAACTCAACGTGAACAAAATGTTCCATGCTGTTTTTAAGTTGGTGGCTGCAAAACGTGTTTTAAAGAAAGTAAAAGTCATCATGCTTAATAGGTATACAGCAGTTGTTCTCGATATACATGAGCAATTAGTCAAGATGCGCCACTACTGGTTGCTATTTGAAGTTGCTGATTGGGATATAGGCTCGGAGCTGATTAATTATGGCTCTGTTGTATCCCAAGAAGTGGGAAAAAATATGGCAGATGGTGAGAGCCTTTGACTTGACGTCTCTGCATTTCTTCAACTCGGTTTCTCCTGGCAGGCAACATTAAGTCTAGACGACCTCTCATATTTTTGCCGAAGAGTAGCTTAGCTGACATTTCGTTTGTGGTTTTATGTAAGGGGTAATTCCAGTAACAAAAAGATAGTCTTGCTGGGGTTTTTCGTTTGGAACACCGGACGCATGTTCACATTTATAAAAAGATTTAAACTGGTTTAACCTGCGACAGAACTTGACCATTTGTCGCTGGAAAAAAGATCCGGAAAAAATATGACGAATTCCACAGCTTTGTAGATAAGATTCAATCTGGGCAGTCATAAATTGTGGTCCGTTATCGGATACCAATAATTTACGGTAACCCAGTAATGCAAACAATTCTCTGTATTTACTGAAAAATTTAGAAGTTGTAGTTTTCGTGTCATATAGAAAAGGGTATTTAGAAAATATGCCAATCACCGCGAGAAACATTAGGCCATCCAGTGGGCCATCAAAATCGACGTGAACTCTGTCACAGGGCCTAACTGGATATTCCTACAAATATTTTCAGTGGGAAAAACTGTGTTGCTTTAAAATTTGACATACTATACAGGTTTTTAAAGTATTTTTTTAATCCGCATCTAGTTTAGGCTACCAAACCTTTGAACTCACAAGTGATTTAATACGCACAATGTCCACATGCCCAAAGTGTAGCTCTGTTAAAATCTGTTCACCTATGTACGTGGGTAGGAATAATAACTCGCAACCCTAAAAAAAAAAAGGCCTTGATTTTGAGAGAGATCTCCCTCTTCTAAAAATTAGGGTTATGTTCGTCACTGACAACTTTACTATAGGCCGTCCTGTTTTTTTGTGTAACGAAAAATTTGAGATAAAACTTTATCCCTTCAAGTAAGTTTTTCAGGCTGGCTACTTAAAATTGGCAGTAGCAATTCTTCTTGAATTTGCATGACATTTGATTTGCATCATGGTTACTGTGGGTAGTTCACATTCCAGAGGTAAATGTGAAAGACTGTCGGCTGTAAAACTTGTTTTACATGGAATGTGTTGCAAATCTTAAGTATAGGCGTTCAGGAATAGGGCCTAGCACTGAATGTGAAAGGCCACCATTTGGTAACCGTACCTTATTGCCAAAAATCCAAAGTAAAGCTATTGCCTGTACAAATACTGATGGAATCTTTTGACCCGAAACACAATGCCTCCCTCCAGCATCTCCCTATCAAATTGGGCATACGCCATTTCTGTTTTTGATTGATAAGCATCTAGAGTCAAATGCTTCTAGAGGGTGGTGTACACCAGAAGTCAGTACATGCAACCCAGAGGGTGGTGTTGCAGGTTCATTTTAGAGGCAACTACGAATTGTAATGAACTAGAACATTAGAATCTAAAACCTAAACAGACCTTATGTAAGGCCTCAGCATGAACTTCCATGTTAAACGTCAAACTTTGAACTCGTATAATTTCGCCCAGAATTGACTACCAACAAAATTCGGTATTTGGGGTCGTGTCGTAACTATTTCCCTCCATTACAAATTTTAATGACAACAATCGAACCATTCAGCTTCCATAGTATGGCCATTTCTTCTTGTTGTTGTTGTTTTTGTTGAGACTCTTTACCCACACCTAGAGATCGAAACAATGAACTGATGTTCAAGTTTTATAGCTTAAAACGTAGATATGAACATGGTCTGGGGCCTTTTGAATGCTATTTTAATGTGACTACAATATTCTTGTGACGGAAAGCCAAATGGGCTAGAAATTTTGCTCTTACCTAGAGATTGAACCAACGAACCAATTTTCAATTTTTATGGCTTAAAATGAAGATATTAACAATAACCAGGTCCCTTTGAACGCGATTTTAATGCGACTGTAGTATTCTCGTCGGCAGAGCATTTATTAATGTAGAGCATTGGGCAGAAATTAGTAAGTGGCGTACACAAACTCTTGGAAATTCGGCTAAAAGCATGAAATTTGGTACAATGCTTCTTAGCAGTATAAATCGAACCATCCATGGACCACCCAAAGAAATATCCCCAAAGACTCCCCCAGCACTCCCTTTGGCCGCTCCTGATGCTTGTGCAAAAAATTCTTGCAGATCAAGCTAAAAACATGAAATTGGAACCAGTCATTTTTAGCAGCGCAAATCGAATCAGCCATGGAACCCCATGATATAACCCCAAGGGCTCCCAGCACCCCTCTCCCTCCATGAGGCTTAATCAACAAATTCATGGAAATCGAGCTAAAAGCTTGAAATTTAGCAGTACAAATCTCTATGGAACCCCCACGAAATACCCCTAAATTACCCCTTGTTTGATATAGGGTTCCAGCCATAAACTGAAGAGGACTAAAATAATTGTCGGTTTTTATTTTTTTTTGTATGTTTTCCCGCGGTATTGCTTTTAAATGTGTTATGTCATCGTTGAAAATTAGTGCGTTAATTGAAACTTTATCTACAGGGTAATATAACTTTTATATTAATTAGAGTGATTTGTGCTCATTTACACCAATGTTATGAGCTCATGTTCGACCGCCAACAACTTAAAACATACATAGGAGATAAATGAAAGCTCAATTTAGAATTACCATATAATTTCATGTTGGAAAGTCAACATGAATTCACACACAGAATAGGAAATATCTTCAAATCTTTGACTGCATGGATAATACAGTATTTCATGGATGTCCATTGGGAATCAGTTTCCATTTAATAAAGATGTCGCACAGATGAAAAATTGTAACTATGTCGTCTGTGAAAAAAAAAACCTTCATACATGTTCATGTTGAGGAAAAACTGATTAATATATGCGTTGTGCCAAAACGTAGCTATAGATGAAAAACCTTCGCACAAAATTACTTTTGCTCATAAGCATTTATTTGGTCACATGATACTCCATAGTAAAGTTGCAAATTGAACGTAGCGCAGTGTGCGGGCATACAGCCAATTATTTTTTATAACGTTGTATAGGTGCACGCATGTAAGTTTTAACAAAACCATGACAACGACATTTTCGACATTTCTCTGAACTTGGTACTGTTGCTATGCGGTGTCTGTTTGTCGTGTCGATGAGCAGCTATGACAACACGTGGTCAAGTCTGTTTAATAAAACACGGTGTCGCCCTCATGCTGAACTAAACGACGTCGGAGAAGCTGGAATTCAGTTTTGTGCTCCAGTGCAGCCTTCGTGTAATGAACTGAATTAGCTACAAGTTGCGAATTTAGCCAGAGGGTGCCATCAACTGGAACGTAATAGTACCAAAAGTTTGGCTAAGTTTTTTTTTTACCAAAATTTCTTTTCAATTACAGTATTCAAAAGAAAAACTGAGCATGAGTAAAATCTCCTAAGCTGTGCCAATACCTGGTCACGAAGGTGAAATGCCCAAGAAAAATGCAATCTACATTACCACACAAAAATAATAAAAATGCATCATACAAATTTGCATAACTTATTATATTGAGGTCCGTAGTGGGAATCTGTATAATCCTTATTATATTGAGGTCCGTAGTGGGAATCTCTATAATCATTATTATATTGAGGTCCGCATGGGAATCTCTATAATCCCTATTATATTGAGGTCCGCAGTGGGAATCTCTATAATCCTTATTATAT
>JAHWFP010124396.1:0-10681 GCA_023313725.1 Lithobius niger | reverse complement strand
GCCGAGAAGCTTGGCGGGAATCCTTAACAAGTTTTGTTTTGGGGTAGATATCAGTTATTTTTGGTCCAAATTGATGAAATCCATTTTTTGTTCTTAGCAATTATGAGATGGAAACACCAATCTAGTTTTCTGGTCCATTTTTTTTTTCGTTGACTTTCGTTAGATTTTGAAGACAGCAGTCATCTGTTTTCAAATAATCAAGACACACGCTAGTGTGTCGCCCGCCAAGATAAAACGATAACATCCAGATAAAGAGTATATATATATGAGCATAGCGACCACTAGACACGTTGTGTCTTTACAGCAAAGGCAGTTAGGCTGTTTTCAGCCATCTGACGATAAATAATAATGCGACAGAAATGGCTGAAACGTGTTTGATCGGGAGACTTTGGTCGCCTGACAACATAAAACTCACTATTAAGGACACAGCTTAACGTTTTCTTGTTGAAAAAACGACGTGAATAACGATATTTGCCTAATTACTTACTACTTACTACACTTTTTTTTTTGTATCACGAAAATAAATTCTTTCTTGTGGTGAATAAAGCTGGTTCTCAGTTTATTTTACATGTATTAAGGCGTCTTTTAATTGGTCTAGTGGTTCAGGGGTTAGGAAGCTCCAAACTTCCAAATGGATTGTTTTACATACTTTTAAACATTGTTATTACGCAGCAATGCCAAACTAAACATTAAATAAATCCGTGCGTTTGCAAGGAAATCCTTATTATTTGGAAAAAAAAAGATGACTGTGGCCTCAAAATCTAATGAAAGCCAAAAAAAAAAAGAAATAGAGTAGAAAACTAGATTGGTGTTTCTATCTCATAATTGCTAACATTGGATTTCATCAATTTGGACCAAAAGATGTAAAATAATCAATTTGGACGTTTGGAGCTCCCTAACCCCTGAACCACTTGACCAATTAGAAAGGTCCATATGAAAAGGGCACACCTGCAGAGTAATACCTATAAAATGAGCAATAAGAACCAGCTTTATTCACCGCATGGAAGAATTTATTTTCGTGATACAAAAACAAGCGGTAGTAGTACGTAGTAATTACTATTAGGCAAATATCAACGTTATTCACGTCGTTTTTCAACAAGAAAACTTTAAGCTGTGTCACTAACAGTGACTTTTATGTTGTCAGGCGACCAAAGTCTCCCGATTAAACAAGTTTTTGCCTTTTCTGTCGCATTGTTATTTATCCTCAATAGCTGAAAACAGCCAAACTACCTTAGCTGTAAAGACACAACGTGTGTAGTGGTCGCATACTCATATATATTTTATCTGGATAGGTGTTATCGTTTACATCTTGGTGGAATACCGTTTATCTGAAACGCGGATTCTTTCATTTCGCCCTTCAACAATCGACTTTTTAGCAAAGACATAACATTTGCACGAAGAATGGATCTACAGTTTGCTGAGTGGCATTGTTCCCTAATTACAATGGTTAAAACAATGTAAAACAATCAAAATGATCGTTCAGGATCCCGTAACTCTGGAACGGGTCGACCATTCGAAAAAGTGGTTTCTGTGAGGATGAAGCCCAGGGAAATTTCTGGCCTAGATCATGTTTCAGATTTTAGGTAGGTATAGTAGTGTAGTATAGTAGTGTATAGTAAGTTCCTCTTTTTGCTTAAGTGTACTCTGTTGAACATTGTAGACTCATACACGTTTGATATAATAAACTTCCGAGTCATTATCATTATACAATAAACTATCATTCATTCACAAAATTAGTTGAATCTGTACGAAGAAGTTTTACAAAACTTCTGCCTGGTTGTGCCTAACCTATCTTAGAACGTCTTAGACAATTTAAGTTAGAGCCGCTTGAATTGCGACGTTTTAAGGCAGACTAATTTCTTCTTACTTACGTACTGATGCACCAATTTCGTTGATTTGGAAGAAGTAGATCCATTTTTTACGATAAGTCATAATATTCACAGGCGAATGCACCCACTTACACAACCAAGCCTATGCACTTACGAGCAGTATCGACACTTTTTTTTCTAATAGATATTTTCCCTGTTTGGATTTCCTTGTCATCAGCGGCGGTCACCTCAACTACACTGTCAATTTTTAAAAGAAGTTGAAATAAGGTAGACATCAGTGGCGTAACGTGCGGGGTGCGAAGGGTCCAGGTGCATGGGGGCCCACGCTGAAGGACCCCACCCCCCGGGCCCGCGCCCACACAGAAATAAAAAAAAAACTAAATAAAGCAAAAACGAGAGAGAGAGAGAGAAGAGAGAAAAAAAGAAGAGGTAGAGGAAAATAATCAAGATAAATAATATAGAAACACCCGTCGTAGCATCCGGGAACTTCAGTAGAATTTGAAGTAAATGAAGATAAAGTAGAAATAGAAATAGACGACGCACGAGGCATCCACCCACCCAAACCCAAGAGGCAGATGTTAAGTGGAAGATACCACCATCAGAAGAGTTGTATTTGCCGCATGAGGGAGGAAACCGGAGTACCAGGAGGAAACCCTTGTGCAACGGGCGGGAAGCAACTGGAGAAAAACCCGTACATATACACTTCCCTTCGCCAGGATCGAACCTGAGTCTGTAAGAAGCCAGAGATGTACACTGGGACCAGGACCTCTATCGAATCTGATGCCCCAGTAAACTGACTTTATCTTTGCAATAAATAATTAATGTTACAGCTTTATTGTTGGTTTACATCTCAGTTATTATTGCTTGTATCCACGGGTTGCCCAATTTTTTCCAGTATTTCTCCGCCTGGCAACATGTGAAAACAGCAATGCAGACGCGTGCATGGTTTGCTCTATTGTTCTTACTTGTTCCCGTGTCAACTGCACAACGATCGTTTTCTAAAAGTATTAAGTCAAAAGCTGTGTCCACACTTGATCCCGAACACCGCTTTTGGGTTCCCGGCCTGGACTCTCAAACCAGAAAAACAAAAAAATATAAAACCCGAGACCCCTCTTTCCATACCCCATCCACACCGGACCCCGATATTGCGGCCAGGGCCCAGGAAGTAGGGGGAGGGGCCCCGCTCTAATTTCTTGCACCAGGGCCCACACTGACTAAGTTAGGCCAATGGTAGACAAGTCTCGGTTGAACGAATGTTTTTAACCCTTGCCTACCATGTTTGCTGTATCTGCCAATCACGCTTCCCTCTCTTTATAAAGGCTCGGTGTAACGGACATGTTTCACGTCTTTCCCTGTCCTTACAGAATACTTTCTAACTGCCATATATTTTATTTATTTATTCATTTATTTAATGCCAGCGGATTACTAAGATTGCCTAATGATTACCAAGGAATAACCTACTGGGGTTTAATCGTAATTACCAAGCCTTTTGTAGGCTACATCAGATCCCCAAAGTTGATACCCATCGTAAAGCCTGATTTGTCTGTTTATATCAAATTCACTCTTTAACTTGGGGTCTTGCCCCCCCCCCCTCCTCCTGTCACCCACCCCCACCCGTTGAGACACTGATTTCCGGTATAGGAGCATCCGTTAGGAGCGACGTCTCATTGTTTTGCTAATGAAATTATTTCGACCAGCGTCCAGGTGGTATCCAAATCTGGAGAAAACCGCGGCAGCCTAAAACGCGTACAACTACGAAAGCAAACATAATAAATTATTACTATCAATCAAGTTAAATCGTGTTTTGATGATTCACGGTTGGGAGGTAGGCTAGATGGTCACTTTTTCTGATTTCGCCGAGTAAGTAATAAGGGTAAATTGATGCTCGCCCCTTCTGCCCGGCTCGCCTCCAGTCAAAATTCCCAGACAGCCCGGCCGATGCGATGAAAAAAGGCAAATGATAATGACAAAGAGCGATTGAACGAATTCATGCGTTCGTCGCGCGCTTTGGCGTTGACGAGCCCCCGAGGTGTCGAAGTTTAGCAAGTAGTCCGTGGGAACGGACCATGTACGAATAAGACCACATGATCACCTGACGTCAAGACCAACTGATTTGAAGTGCTATAAATCACGAGTCGCTGCTAAGTTGCTTGCACGTTTATGAGCCCATAAAAGAAATGTGATTGTCCCACCAGAGAAACAATCCATATTTCATGGGTTTGTAGCCGGGCTTGCCCCTCTCTCTCTCTCTGACTCGCTCTTGTCCTACCGGTTTCCCATAGTTGCAAGGCGATGCTGCTCTTCGATTCTTGTAACTACCGCGCTTCGCTTTGCCATAATCGAAACAACTCAGTCGTACCTCAACTCTTGGTTCGTGTATTCCCGACTTGCAGAAAGGTTTCACGCACGACCAAGGACGCACATGAAAAAATTAATTTGTTGGAAGGTGAAGTAGATCGGATCGTGGATTGCTCCCTCCCTGATAAAGCAATGGACCCACAATTGTCATACACACGAAAACGATTTAATTTTCGGCATTATTTGCTTGCTTGTTCACAATTTTAAAAGGTAAAACGCTAAAAAACTAAAGACATCCAGAGGTGCTGGTGTGTTTGGTCCCATTCCTTGTCATTCCAAGATGGCGACCTAACACTGTCTGTTTAGCAGGTCTGACTGTCTGTTTTTTTTTAGTGTTTTACCTTTTAAAATTGTGAACAAGCCTGCAATTAATGCCGAAAATCAAATCGTTTTCGTGTGTATGACAATTTTGGGTCCATTGCTTTATCAGGGATCAATCCTCAAACGAAGGGCGTACAGTTACGATCAGTGGATATTGGACACTGCTGTTGAGAGGGGGGGGGGGGGCAGTGAATATGGATTTATCCGTAAGGTTCAAATAAAACTTAATTAAATTGGCAAAATCGTCCACTTGGAGCGCAACATAGCTGAGGGTTTAAAACAGGTAATACAGTTTTAAATCTATTGATCTGGTCAATAAAACAGTAAAGATGTTAATACAACGATAAAACAACAATAATAAAAAACAAAGAGACAAAAATAGTCGAATTAACGTATGCAGAGTTATAGGGCTGGCGACTGTGGGGCGGGAGGGGTACAAGAGAGGCAATTTGCACCGGCCCGGGGAATACAGGGAATCAGGGAGAGACAATTTAGTTAGGAAATACCTAAGATCTTTTACGCGCTACGCAATCGACAAGGATTTCCACGGTCCTTCTCTTTGTACTGGGGGGGGGGGCCGGGCTTGACCCTGATACATTTCCCATATCCCACAGTCGTACTAACTGCTGAGCCACTCAGATCCCACCAACTTTAACATGCATTAAAAAAGTAGGCCTATAACCAATGATTTTGTTCGTAGCACGGTCGGAGTATACCAAGGGGAGGGGAGAGGCAATAATCCATCCCCACCGTTATCGGCCACTATTTTTATCAAAATGAAATTTAAGGTTAGTTTGATCATGAATGTAAGCGTCAAGTCTATCCAATAAGCCGTAAATAGATGAAGAACAATTGAAACTGATGCATACTACATTTTTTCAATGTTTAAAAAAAGAATTCGACGATTTCCATATTTGGTACTTTTTTTCCCCACTAGATGCAGTTGTCAAACAATGGTGGAACCGTATTTAATTTGTTCGCATTGTGTGTTTATAATTATGCTCTCCTAAAAGGCAAACATTCGCGCTCAAGTTTAAAAATATAAACACCTGGAAAATGCAGGAGTTGTTAGGTCGAAGTACTTGCTTGAAAAGGGCATCTGTTGAAAAGAAATGGAACCAAAAATTAAAACACCTTCTTCTTTCTATTGCATAAAACAAAGAGTGCGTACAATAGAGATCCCGCCCTCCTGCACTGACAGCATCACAAGAAGTTACGTCATAGCTGATTGCATAAGGATGAGTCACCACTGAGTCGCTAGGCGTCCATCTTGAATGTATGAGGCCATCTTGGATCTCGCTGGTCATCTCGACAGTCATCTTGGACCTCGGCAGCCATCTTGAATCTCGCTGGTCTTCTCGGACGCCATCTTCAATGTACGTGGCCATCTTGGATCTTGTTGGTCATCTCGGCGGTCATCTTAGATTTTGACAGCCATTTCGATTTCTTGATTTTTACTGGTCTTCTTGGAGACCACTTGAATTTAGGCGTCCATCTAGAGTCACATGTTCCTTTGAATAAACATTTTTTCGTGAAAGTTTAGTATTGGGCGTGTTAAAAGCAATTTCCATAGGGTGGGCCAGGTCACGAACCCTACACTCTGGGCGTAGTGACGAGCCACTGGACTATGGAAGCTAACTGAGAGGTAGTTGGTCTTACAGATAAATGTTGACTGATTGACGTCATGGACTGTAGCCCATGTCCGGAAGTTGGAATGACCAGTTTCAAACGGTGACGTCTAACGAGCTGAAAAGGTTTGTAAGGTTGAATTTGTGTATCAGTTATCCTCAAGCATTAATTGAAAAAAGTGGCATGTAAGCTTTTAGGTTTCGTTTTATGTGTGAGGCCATTTAGTTGGTGGGAACATTCATTTCTTATGTGTAAAGGAACATTCCACCCGGTTGGCTTTACTGCATGTCTCAGTTTTGAACCATTAGTTCAGACGTGTGTAAATGTTGCAAATGTAGTCATTTTCCTATTTTTCCCCTCGCAAGAAACAGCATTGCTGCATTCAGTCTAACCTATCTATGTAAATGTCACAAAGGCTATTTCGAGCAGGATGCTCGAAATTAGTGAGAAGGCATGTCCTTTTAAAAATCAAAGACCCCGGAACTATTTACCCAACGATATTGAATGCCAAAATTAGGTATGCTTTTATTGATCAGTTTAGGGAATGCAAGTGGCATCATTTTAAAAGCAGAACCAGCACTGCGAGCTTTGCATGCCTAGCGGAAATTCTATAGCTATGGCAAGGAGACCACACAGGAATTGCATAGTCTATAGCAGTCTCCCACAAACCTTGAGTGTTCATTTTTTTAGTATAGGAACATTATTCTAAGGTAAATTCCTACAATTATTGACGGCCAAGGATTTCATGAGGACACACACGGTTTTATATCTTAAAATCCATAAACTGTATTATTTACTAATCAAGCGCCGCCACCAACAACACCAACAGTTCGATTGTAAAGAATTAATAATTAATAATTATTAGTCCTTAAAGTAGTCGTAAGGAAGGATTACCTCATTAAACATTCTGCTTCAACCTCTGCTATTTTTCTGCACCTTTACTGCATTATCTCACTGGGCATTGGCAATCTTTCATTATGGCATTGGAGGTCGTGTAGAAGGATTGTTCTCTCTAGGTTATTTCGTTATAATCACACTACGTTTGCAAATGAAATACTAAAAAAAAAAAAACACTTTACAATCCGTATGGCAGAATTTAAACAAAAGTCAGTTACATCACGTTACTTCAATGTGGCAAACCTAATGTATAAAATGACATTAAAATTGAACTTATGAGTACTGGTATTCATTTTATGAAGCGGTTAGTCATTTTAATATAATGCAACATCATCAGCATCACTCACTCCCCAATCATTCCGGGGGAAAGAGCAAAACCTGTCTGGGGAACAAAACACAGTGGACTTTACTCAAGTGAAATCTTCAAAATGACAGTTTCATGAACTAGACTAGCATCTGTTTCTGCTGCCGAGCCAAACTAAAAAAAAGCTGTTGATGTTACCAGAGGTATAGGCATAGTAAATTTGTCGACCACTGGAACTTATTTTTCTTGGAGCCATTCTCCCCGTTTTCAAGACGATGTTTATGAGTAGCCCAGCATCTCCGAAATAAAAGTTGTATGGTTCTGTGGTCACACTGTTTTAGTGGGCTGCACTGTGTTGCTGTTTGTACAATGCACAGTCTATTCAAGTGAAGGGAGAGGAAGTAGGTTATCGTTATCAGGTCCGCTGGTTGTCTCAGTGTTCGCAAAACATCAAGGATTCCCTTTAAGACTTAAAGTTCCGATCTATTTTCAATTAGAAAATGTTATACGCTATTACGAATTATGACTTTTATATGATCAGGCTGTAACGGTTTTCCCTTCCGACAAGTTTCATCCGTCCAATTATTAGAGTCGATTTGGACTCTGTGCAAACGGTTTGTTAATCTGTATATCTGTCAGTCTGTGTATGTGATTGCGCGATAACGTTTGAACGAACCATCCGATTAATGTCAAATTTTACACACAGGTTCTGTGCCCCATTTCTATCTAAGTTCGAACTTGGATGGAATACATCAGGGAATCCTCCATAAAGTTATAAATTGTCGTAAGCAAACGCGTTGAGTTCATATTTATCGTCAGCCAATTGACGTCACCCACCAACCGACCAATGGCTGACAACTATATGGCATGCAGCCCCAGTGATACGTACAAAATAACTGGATAAGTAAGTTATACTCTAAATTTAAAACAAATCGGCTCTTACTAATTGGTTTTAACAATTTTATTCTTTTCAGGTGTTTGAAAGACAGCTAAATTCTCTTAAGTTATTAGTAAACTAAAACAAGATGTTTTGATGTCTATATAGTAGCAATATTGTGTGTTGAGAATTGTGACATCGTGTTCTAAATCGAGTTTCTGTAGCTGGAAGATATGCCTTTCAAGTATAGGTGCACATTTCAAGTATCCACTAATCAGCAGTTTATGTTTTATTGTATAATGGTGGCAATTTCGAATGTATCTCAAACTATTAACAGCAAGGAAAATATGTAGCCAAATCAGGGAAACTCTGTATCTAGACACACGCTAGTGTGTCGCGCCAAGTTAGGCAACAATTGTGTGGTCATCGTGGCTGAGTTGTGAGAGAGCTCAGCCTGGTTGCTGGAGGTTTGCGGATCTGGTCGAACCCCTGGAAAGGGGACCTTGGCAAAGTCCCCGCCAGGACTGCCGGCCAGGGTAGCGTGAGAGGCTACCATGCTCCTTCAGCGGCTATGGGAACTATTCTGGCAATTCTGGACAATCTTTCGGCCCCTACGATGATCGGAGGTTTCCCGGATCGAATCCCCGGGTTGGCACCTCCCTTTACCAGATATTTCTTCTTCTCTAAAAGTCTGGTAATGTTCAAAATTGAGCCGGTTCAGCCATACAAGCATTAAGTTGCTTCGGCTGACTTAAGGCTCAAAGAAATTAATTTAAAAAAAAAAAAAAAAAAAACAAATCATCACAACAAACATCACATCAATTCAATTGTCGAGGTTGTAAACCATTGTAGCGCGGCGCCATAGCGTCAGTGTCTTATATCTTGAAACATAGTTAGGCACATTTCAGGTGCTTGGGGAAAAATAATAATGCGGTACAAAAGCTTAAATTGTGTTGAAATCAAGAGCAATGACCCACCTGACAAAAATTAACTCGTGTAGGAATGCCAGCTAAGCTGCTTTCAATGCAAAATCTGACCCTCAATAACGTTGAAAATGTGTAACTAGCTAGCTAGCTAATTCTAATCCGCTCATCCCCATGTTAATTTCCATAGGGTGATTATTCATCGATACCGAGATAACGGGAAAGCTTCGAGCTATGAAATTGGACGAATGGCTGTTGAACATACGAACTGCGTACCTTTTATGTTTTGGAGCCTAGGGGTGTAACGAGGATGGCGTGGGATGGCGCGTAAGTACGAAAATATTGTTATAACCATTGTTAGTATTGTCGGCATCGTCTCTCATTGGACTGCCAAACTTCGGACAATGACAACGTGTATACTGACGTGCGTGCCTAGACACACACTAGTGTAGCACAATAAATCTAAACAACGTTGCCAAAGAAATTGTATTCACATCCAATTCACGAAAAATAAACCAGCTCTAAAAACAAAGCAAAATAAACAAAGCCAAAAACTGGTGAAGAGGCCACCAAGTTGAGAGTGGTTCGGACCTTCAAAGGAGTGATATCAACCAACCAAAACTAACGAAATAAAACAAATAACAACAAAATTAAAACGAAACCAAAAACCTATAAAGAGGTGACCAAGTTGAGAATTGTGCGGCCTATAAGCAAAAGGTAGTATCAAATTGTGGAAAACCAATTTCTTGTTGAAGTGCAACTTTATTACACATCTGCACGATAGTGGAGATGAGTCTAATACACAATTTAAAAAAAAGGACTGATATCATATAAAAAACCAAAACTGCAGGTAAAAGGGGCCGCCAAGTTCCAAATGGTTCGGCCCTTCAAAGGAGTCATATCAACACACCAAAACATTCGCCAACTTAATCGCACCGAATAATACTTTGGACGTTAAATGAAAACTTGAACATTGCTACCAAAAGTAGCAATGTTCTAGTTTTCATTTAACTTTGGAACTATTAAGCGGTGCGATTAACTTGGCGAATGTTTTGGTGTGTTGATATCACTCCTTTGAAGGGCCGAACCATTCGGCACTTGTCGGCCCCTTTTACCAGTTTTGGTTTTTGATATGATACAACATATCTTCCTAGATGAAGATCAAACTTGCACTGAATTGTGGAGACCTGGATCGCTGATTTACTGCGTATTAAGTCCCCGTTTGCTTCCGATATATGACGATCAAAGATGAAGGTCTGTGCAAAATCGTATTATTGATTCCCTGCATAGACTTAGACGTACAGTTTCTTTCATGTGTACAGGCCAAAGACGAAAAACTGTGAAAAATTGCACTGCAGTTCCCATGTGTAGATTTAATGTTCCAGTTTGTTTCCCATATATAAGGATAAAAGATAAAGAAGTGCCCCAATTCGCATAGCCGATCGCCTGTGTAGATTTAAACTTCCAGTTTTTTTTTGTATACCGAAAAATCGGTCGACACAGCATTTTACTTTGGTTCAAGTTCATGACTTATACTCACAGT
>JAHWFP010124395.1:0-12226 GCA_023313725.1 Lithobius niger | reverse complement strand
CCCCCCCCCCCCCCCTGTCAGTCAATGTCTCTTGTGTCCCCTCTCCTTGCAGGAAAAGGAGAAAGAGGAGAGAAAAAAAAACACTTATACTCACAAAGTGGTTGTCCATTTTCTTGCGCGCACACACACACCACATATCCCCGCACCCCCAACAGGCCTTCCATGTGGTATGTTGTTTTTATGGCACTTATGTGTACATGTGAAGTCATCTATTTTTACCACCACTTATTACCACCAGTCAAACTGCAGGAATTCCTGTCCTTCCATGGCACCAACCTCCAAAAACAGTACGTCATTGTTCCATGGTAAAAGTTCTGAAGCTTCCCACACTTTCGGAAAGTCCTCCATAAAATTGTTGTCATCTGCCGGGTCATCCTTGTAACCTGGCGCATTTGGACCACAATTATATTTTGTGTATTTTGGTGTTTTGTTTTTCTTTCAAACCTTCTAACAGAAAAAAATATATTACCAAACTTGTCACATGTTTCCGTGGCCTACCAAAAACATTTTGTGAATAATTTGTGGCGCACAAATGTAAACTGACATCTAAACTTTTAAACTTGGTACAATTATTTTTAAAGCAAAATTAATAATGTTCAGTTGAAGTTATAGCTGAACATAAATATGCGACTAGGTTTCCTTGTCCCGTACCCAGCCGACAACTAATTTCCTAACTGACAACTAAAAACCTCTGTTGTTAACTACAATTGGAAACATTTTAGAATGTAAATAAAGTCAATAAAAGTAATCTTTCCACACGACTATGCAGAAACCAGCTTGGCTTACAATGGATGCTACACACAAAGGCACAGCAGTATTTCACTCACCAAGTTCAAAAACGACCAAACAAACATTAAGTCGTCTGGTTAAAAGAACTTTTAGAAGTCAAGTGACAGGTGACATTTAGGGCAGCAGGTGCACAATGCCTCTTGCTTGTTACTTGGTTAGCCATGTCACTTTGATGGAGTGGTAGCTCCAACTATAAGGTTGGGGTTAAGCTTCCTGCTCGGGTAAGCTGATATGTAAGTCCAAAAGGCAACATAAATAAGTTCACAACTGTATTTAATTTTCCTCACCTTTGTTATAATCTCGTTTCTCCAGTTTTTCTTTCAGCTCGATACTTTGTCCTATCTTAAAACCAATTATGTTCAGTGCTGTGGTGTCTAACTTTGCAAGACAGATCAGAAACCTAGAGAAATATTTTAAGTTATCAGTGTAATGCTTGAACCAAACAACTCATCCACTGAAGTAGTTTTCAGTATTTAATACAGTTTGCGAGATACCAAACGCAAGAAGCAGTGTGCACCCCCCCCCCTAACTTCAGTCCACATCCCAGCCTTTGAAGTGTCTGAAACTTCATGTTCAGCTACAGAGAATATCATTGCACAGAAGGGTGTTATCACCAGGAATAGGCTTGCAACAACCCCCCCCCCCCATGTGAATGGTCCTCCAATTTGTAACTGCTAAAAAAAATGCAGCTTAGGTAAGTGAGCGCCTTAATCACACCCTTTTCTACTCCCAGGTTAGTTTGCCACAGATGTTACAAAATCATAAAATCTTCAGTGGGATAACAACATGAAATAACTGCAGTGCAGTAGCTAAAACAGGAGATACTACAGGAGATCAAGTTCACCAAGGCAGCTAGGCTGAGCGCTGCCACCACTCGTCTCAATAGCCATTTCTCTCACCATTGCTTCACCCCATTTTCTGCAAACGTTATATTTAACACTGTGTGTGTATTTACGCAGTGGTTGAGGCTGTCAGGTGGCAGCTCTGCTTAACTTTACTGGCAGCACCACAAAGTGGTTTTATGCACCGCCGCAGTTGTTGGCTGAAATGCCATGGGTTGGAAAGTATTCACAGCTACTGGCAGTCCTTGTGGAGCACCCAGCAAACTACAACTCTGAGGAATCGTGAAGAACTGTCCAGTTGTGAAGGGCAATGGTGTGACTTGTTTGGAGGTGCCTCAAACACATGGAGAGCATGTTGGTGAGTGTACGGTGTCACCAAAAACGCTTTTGGCGGGTATAAGAGCTTCCTGTGCGACCACTCTTTGACAGGTGGCAAATCACTGCCCTGCAGATAGATTGTCTTCTCTTCTTGATGTTGTTTCATGTTGAACGTGGACAGCACTAATAAAAGAAATAAGCAAAAAAGTGCAACTTGACATCAATGAGTACCCGAAAGCTCACCTGGTACTAAAATGTATCGTTTTACAAATTCTCGACTCTTTTAGTAAATTAATGCTGAAAATAGAGAAACATTGTATATAACCTGAACACTTTCTTCACACAGTGACATGTGACATGTGACGAGGGGGTAAGTTGGACGAATGAATAGTGGGAGAAATAAGCACTTCCATGCAAGGAAAGGAAGAAGGTAATGAAAGTATCCAATAATGGTACTACATGTTGGTATCTCCACGATTCTTCGTAAGTGCAACTGTATGAGCATACTTCTTGTTGAGGAAAACATTGAAACATTCATTGATACGGTGACTTTACAGAGTGCATTTGTGACTTGGTGAAATAAATTTAGTGGATAAAGATTTTGTTTTCCATTTGTTTATAAGGTGTATTTTTTATTCATTGCAGGGATGTAGGTGCATACATGTATGTAGTAGCACACCGAAATGCCCACACAATTTTGGATGATATACTGTTTCATTGTTGAACTCAACCGATAGTTTGCTAGGAGGTTCGCCTAACCCTCTTAACAGACTCAATAAACATTACAATAACGTGTCACCTCTTGGCAACAATAGCTGCTGTGCCAGCTGTATGCCACGCTGGAGAAAGAACTTGGCAGGCCGAACAGGGCGTTCCCTGTACATACAACACCGATCGAATACATGATGCATGTCATCTTTAGTGATACCCTAGAGATTACAATCCTCGGAACCCTTTGACACAACGTGTCTAAGCTTTGCTTTCCTTCTTGCCTGGCCAGCGGAAAACCGTGCTTTTCTGCTGGATCCCGGGCCATGTTGGGATAGGTGGAAATGAGCAAGCTGATTCTGCAACGAAAGGGGCCCTTTGTGGCCCTCTCGGAAGGGATCTCAGCATTGTTCCCTCAGACACGGTTCCAACTCTGCGTCTGAGGTTACACACTGTTTGGCAAGCCTTGTGGGACAGACAGGACGGTAATAAATTACGAGCTATTAAAGGCATTGTCGAGGAACGGCACTCGGCGTGTCGCCGTGAGGAGGTAGGGTTGGCCCATTTGCGCATTGGTAACACCCGACTTACTCACTGTTTCCTTTTGCGGGGGGTTGACCCTCCTGAATATTATTGGTGTCGACGGTTACTTACGGTCCAGCACTTCCTTATTGATTGTCGCCGTCTTGATGGTGTTCGTCGTCGTTTCCATCTTCCGCATGACATTGCGCGTCAATTGGGCGATAAGTCTGTCTTCCTGTCCGGTGTTTTTCAATTTTTACAGGAGGTACAGATGTATGACAGGATTTAGATTAGGGGTTTGAATAATATCTCAGTAATATGTGGTGCAGTGGTAACGTGGACCAATGCACTGTGACTGAGGTTGGCGCTAATGACCAAGTTGTCGACGCGCCATTAAGCCTCAATCCCTCCCCCCCCCAATCCTCTCGGGCTGAATCTTTCCTCCCACAGCTTAGGTTATTCTCTTAAGTGAACTGCCAAATAAAAATAGTTTCTCATTGTTCCTACCAGAGGCGGACTGAGTCAGTCCAGACATGTTACACATATTAAATGCCGATGAAAAACAAACAAGTTAAATATGGTTCAGTGTAAAGTATATCTAATGAAATAAGTTTTATGTTCTACAAATATAGGTAACAACATAGGCGTGTCGTTCTGCTGACCAAAGTGCAGTGGACGAACTGAAATCACAAGGCATTACGGCTGTGAAGCGTTTGATGCGGAAAGGCGAGAATGGTGCCCAGCTAACTGACACCTTTTTCCTGACCTTTGATACGCCAGTTGCACCGCAGCACATTACTGCCGGTTACCTGCGGTTGAAGATCAGGAATTATGTACCGAATCCAATGCGGTGTTTCCGCTGTCAACGGTTCGGCCACACTAGCGGCTCGTGTAAAGGTAAGCCTACCTGTGTTAGCTGTGCTCAGGCAGTCCATAAAGGTCAGCACCAAGCCTCTTCACGGGACTGCCGTGTTTATTTAGAGGAACGTCGTGTGCAGGAATTGAAGGTGAAGGACGGGCTTTCCTACTCGGAGGGCCGGAAGAAGGCTAAAGTATCAGCAGCACTGATGGCCCGATCTTTTGCGCAGGTGTGCAGTGCGCCATTGCCTGGCCCAGTTAGTAAGTCTGCTGATTTGGCGGATTTGTGCGTTGAGCTCAGGTCTTTGACGAGGACGGTAGGCATGCTTGTTACTTTGTTGACCCAGCAACATCCATCTTTGCAGGGTCTTTTGGGTTCTTCGGAACCGGTTGCTGCCTTGCCGTCGACATCTGCCCAGCCTGCGAATGATTCTGCTCCTGCTGCCCTAACTGTTCCCAGGCAGGTTAAGGCTTAGGCTAAACCTCCGCCTGCCCGGAGTGCACTACAAAAGACGTCGAAGAGAAGGCTCCTGCTGGTAAAGCCTCAACACCACCCGTGAAGACGTCGCCACCGGGAGAGACGGTGAAACGGCCGTTGAACGGCCAGCTTGCTGAGGGGTCCATTGCGTCCGCTCAACATCGTGATACTACTCTGCCCATGGAGCAGGAAGAGATTTCCTGTTCTAATTCTCCGGAACTTTTTCCTCCTTCCGAGGACAACTTCGTTCTGAACCTCACTCCATCTTTTGATTCGGGTGAGGATTCAGATGTTTTCGGATCGCCCAGAGGATGAGTTGAGAAGGATGATTTGGTCTTAAGCCCGCCCTAATTAATGCTTGCGCATACCATCCTTTGGTGGAACTGTCAAAGTTATCGGACCCATGCAGAAGAGCTGCGGCTGCTTTTGTCGCATTGGCGATCTCTGTCCTGCTGCCTTCAGGAAACTTGCTTTAAGGCGTCTGATAATCCAGTTGTTAGGGGTTACTCTGTCTACCATCTGGATGCAGACCCTGTGGCACGTGCACATGGTGGTGTTGCAGTGCCCCTGCACACTAGATTTCAGGCGGTAGCAGTTCGAGTTTCTTTCCAATTCGATATTACTGTCTGTTCGCTTTATTTGCCACTGGATGAGGTCTTTGGGGTTTGTGACCTGGAGGACCTGGTTTGCCAGCTTCCTTCCCTGTTTCATCCTATTCTGTCGCATTGTTATTTATCCTCACATGCCTGAAAACAGCCAAACTACCTTAGCAGTGTTTAGTTGTCGCCATGCTCATATATGTTTTATTTGGATCGGTGTTATTGTTTTCATCTTGGCGAGCGACACACTAGTGTCTGTCTTGATAATAAAGGTGTACAGATGCGTGGAAAACAACATTTTATTTTTAAAAAATCTTGGTAAAAAGTAAGAACACTTGTTAGGCTTAAATTTAAAAAAAAATTTCAATTGTTTAATTTTTTCTACATACAAACGTTTTTTTCCTTCTTTAACCCATAAAGCCCAACTTCAGCCTGGACAGATTAGCTTATGATTCATCTTAACACGAAACTTTTTTTTTTTTAGCTTCTTCTGGTTTGTGTAGTTTCCGCAGTGACGACGGTGGCCAGCTTTAGTGTTCAACTATTCTGAAGACAAATTTCCCCGGACCCTCAAATTCCCTTGGTTCACTGAAAATTGTCCCATTGTTTCGCCCTGGGCGCTTCAAATTAAATTATGGGTTTTGCAGAGGCCCTCATTCCCCACCGCATCAGATTCCTTTCCATGCAATGGTCGTGAATAGAAATAGACGGTTTGCAACTTGCAGTAAGTTGGGTACGTAAATGAAAAGAAAAGGAATGAAGGTTTTAACTTAATACCCCAGAAATTCCCACAGCACAACCTGAATCACCTTGTCTCTTCTTTCTTCCCTCCATGGACATTCCTGGTCTAGTCTCATATGTGCAATGTTAACAGGTAATGCATTCGGACAAATTTACAGTTAAAATTTCCACTGCTCTAATAATTATTTTTAATATTTTTTCAACAAACTTTTGAGAAAACTAAAAAGCTTTGGCAGCCCTTTGGACAGAAACAGTTATTTCTGTCCCTCCTGTGCAGAGTAAACCATTCTCTTGTCATTGATTTTCACTTTTGTTTAACTTGGCATAAGTCCCAACAGATGTCCTTATTCTATTCCGCAGCTGTCGAATTGTAAACTCCTTTGATAGTTTACCTGTCATTTTAGGCAACTTGGCCTTGATTTCTGAGGCATATATTTTACCTACATTTATTTGCTCCTGAAATACTTCATGTAATACAAAAATGTCATTGTCCGTAAACGTTCTTCCTGTCAGGGATTTGTTGTCTGCAACTGGAGATTTTGTCTGCAACTGAATTGTTGGGCCATGCTATCTTTCAGTTCCAGATGCAATGAATGGATTGTTGTTATACAGGTCTTTTGATAGTTGGTGGCTGTGAAATGTTGAGGCAATCACATTTTCTCCTAGTCTGTTTGAGTGCATTGGTTACAGCCAGCGAATTGATGTTACCGACCTTGGGTAGTGCAAAGAGCGTATTTGTCTTTCGGTTAATAGGTTTGGAACGACATCGTTTCATGTATGTCCTTATGTTATTAGATAGGTCTCTGGGAAAAGTGACCACAGAAACACCACGATTCGGAAAAGTTTTATGTTTTACTACAGAAACACTCCATGATCTGACGTTGGTTTGAACACCATTATTCCGGTCATCAGTGGTCATGCCACAAACAGCACTGGGTCGTTGGCCATTGCACAATATGGTTTCTGTAATAAGATTGCGCACGGCAACTGACTGTTTATAAGTAATTGTTTGCTTATGTTTTGGCAGCAGTTTAAGCACATTTTTTCTGTGCGATGACGTTTGATACTTGAAGATATGACCTTTTGTAATTAACTGTTTCTGTGCCTTAATTTGACGTTGTTGTCAAGCTCCAAATTTATCGTCCTTAAACTCACAGACCACGCAAGAAGGCGTTCCTTAGCACTGAGAATTTCTTCACGAGTATGGTGCCTAGAAGTTATGTCATTTTGTTGCAGTAAGAAATCAAAAAACTTTTGTAATGAAGAAATACAAGATCTGGTTGACCCAAATGGTTGAGAACGTACCCCTATGAACCACCGTTTAATGCCACTGCCCAATAATACATGAACGCACATCCCATTTGGACATGTCGGGCCCAAGGCGTCAACGACTTTCTTCAATTGAGCTAAGTGTTGCTTTGCAACTCTCGGTGGTCCTGCATCTAGATCTGATAACCATTTAAAGAATTATAAAACTAGTCAGTGATCGTGTCACAGCGTAGGTACCCTCCCTCATTAACTTTGCTGCTATGTGGTGAATCTTCAATAATGGGTGTATTTGTACATTTGCAGGGTAGCAGTGCATCACACTTAGAACAAGCTAATATTTCAGTTTGTTTAATATGATTATTTGCAGCAGTTTTCCCAAGAAAATGACCGACATGATTGTGTCCATACAGCTTGTTCAGTACTTTTGCGTTGTGCGTTGCAATCTTTGCTGACGTAATCATTTATTTATTGACATCAGGAGACAACTTATGTACTAAAATATGGCGATCCAATCGCTTCACAATTGTCACAATTGTTGACCAAGTTGTCGACGCGCCATTAGGCCTCACCCCCCCCCCCCCCCTGCTTCACAATTTTTCCACATTTGCGGTAAGGGCACACTTTTCTTTGCGCGACAGCAATGTCAATGTAACGAAAAGAATTCAGTGATATAATTACCAGCTATCAGTTACAATCCTGCATCACTGAAAATGAACAGATAAAAATGGAGTTTTACCCACACAAATAGTTTTTCGAAAATTTCAGTATGGCGGACTTTCAATATCTAATACTACTGCAGATGTATGTTCCCAGCTGACTATCTTCTTCACGCTATGCACACCATTTTTCCTGTCGACAACTCCTGTGGTTTTCGAATTCTTAGGTTGGACGTGGCCTCCAATATTTGTAGGGCTGGCCCTACTCCTTCTCATCCCCACATTGCGATCCCCTATGTTAGTCGGTTGGTTCTTACATCGTATCTCACCTCATTTCGGAGCTGGATTGCTGGGTTTGATGGTCCGTGTATATTCATCAGCGCAGCCTTCTCTTGGACGTGTTGTTGAAGAGCTAGGGATTCCAGTCTCATAGATCCCTGGCTATTCACACCACGTCCGATAGAAGGCCATGCTGATAAATATCCAGGGACCATCATACCCAGCCTCAATCCCCCCCATGGTGTGCCTCAAGGAGGTGTTCTTAGTATTATCTTGTTTGGTATAGGGATCAACGCCATTGCTTAGCAAGCTGTTGTTCCCCAGTCATTGTTTGTCGATGACTTCGGCCTGCGCTTTCGGGCAGCTCACATGCAGACCTGCGAGCGGCAGCTACAGCTGGCAATTAACAAAGTCCAGACCTGGGCGGTCAGTAATGGTTTCTGGTTTTCTCCGGACAAGACTGTGTGCGTCCACTTTTGCCGCCAATGAACACTGCACCCAGATCCTTGCCTGTACTTGGGACAGGCACAAATTGCTGTTGTCCCACAGGCGCGTTTTCCTGGTCTGGTGTTCGATTTCAGGTTATCTTGGCTTCCACATTTGCGTCAACTTTTAAGACAAGGCTTTGCAGGCGCTTAACATCTTGCGGGTTCTGTTGAGCACTTCATGGGGTGCCGATCGCACTGCCATGTTGCGCCTCTACCGAGCCCTTGTCCACAGCAAACTTGATTATGCGTGCATGGTCTATGGTTCGGCTAGTGACGGGACTCTCCAGATGTTGGGACACTGTGCATCACAGTGGCCTGCGTCTGGCGACTGGGGCATTTCGAATGTCTCCCGTGGTCAGCCTCTATGTGAGGCCTCGGAGCCACCTTTGGCCATTCGTCGGCGACAGCTTGCCATTCAGTATGCTGTGTGTTTGCGTGCTGTGCAATCCAGTCCTGCTTGGTCCATGGTTTTTGGGCCAGACTTGCGGGTCGGTAGGCGCAGGGTGGGTAAGGGTGATTCCGCGATAGGCTCCAGCAGTCCTGTCAGGAAAATGCCTTTGAAATGGCCTGCGTCTTGAGGCTTGGGGAGCTGCCAGTGGCCTCTTGGCTTGTCTCAAGTGGCATTTTCATTTTCGCTCTGGCGTCCCTCCCGAAGGGTTCCACTCTACCAGCAAGGTAATTGCAGGAGTTCCGGTGGCTGTGTTCTCAGTACGCCGGTTATCAGCGGCTGTTTATATTGGTCGAATTCGGACGTTGGCCTGGCGTGTGCTTGTGTGTGTAAGGGAATAACGGTTGCCCATCTCCTGCCATCAGGCTATTCTGTGTTTTCTGCAGAGCTTTTGGCTCTTGGTTTGGCGGTGGAATGGATCCTTGACCTTCAGGGCACCCATTTCATTATGTTTAGCGATTCCATGGGTGCCCTTGAGTCCTTGGGGAATTATAATCCTCGGAACCCCTTGACACAACGTGTCCAAGCTTTGCTTTCCCGCTTGCCTGGCCAGTGGAAAACCGTGCTTTTCTGCTGGATCCCGGGCCATGTTGGGATTGGTGGAAATGAGCAAGCTGATTCTGCAGTGATCTCAGCCTTGTTGCCTCAGACGCCTTTCCAGCTCTGCGTCTGAGGTTACACGCTTTTTGGCAAACTTTATGGGACAGACAGGACGGTAATAAATTACGAGCTATTGAAGGCACTGTCGAGGAATGTGTCGCCGCAGTCGTCGTGAAGAGGTTGTGTTGGCCCGCTTGCGCATTGGTCACACCCTACTTATTCACTGTTTCCTTTTGCAGGGGGTTGACCCTCCTGAATGTTATTGGTGTCGTCAGCCAGTTACGGTCCGGCACTTCCTTGTTGATTGTCGCCATTTTGATGGTGTCCGCATGACATTGCGCGTCAATAGGGCGATAAGTCTGACCTCCTGTTCTGTGTTTTTCAATTTTTGCAGGAGGTACAGATGTATGACAAGATTTAGATTAGGGGTTTGAATAATATCTCTTATGTGTGGTGCAGTGGCAACTCGGACCACTGGACTGTGACTGAGGTTGGCGCTATGACCAAGCTGTCAACGCGCCATTAAACCTCAATCCCCCCCCCCCCCCATCACCAAAAACATTGTCAGCACATCTCTAAACGGGCTGTATTTGTTTTTTTTGCGCACTTCTCCCACCAACTTCTACAAGAAATATTTTTACTACTGGGATTAGTATCGTTGGAATTTAGCAAGCCATCTTCAATTTCGTTACATAATGATATGGGTTTAATTCTGCTTGTATTATGGACACTAACAATTTTAATTATTACCGGAAACACCGTCACCACAGACAGTATCAATCCCAACGATCTCTAAAAGGTCCAGTATTTACATTTAGAGCACTTTTCCCATCAACTTCACAAGAAATAGTTGTACCACTGGGATTAACGTTGTTGGAATTTAGCAAGTAATCTTCAATTTCATCAAATAAAGATATGGCTTTAGTTTTGATTGTATTATCGACACTAACAATTTCATTAATGCCATAAACACCAACGATCTCTAAATAGCCCGTATTTAAATTTGCAGTACTTCTGTCACCAAATTTGTACGAAATAGTTTTATTACTGGATTAGCGTTGTTTGAATTTAGCAAGTAATCTTTTCGTTACATAATGATATGGCTTTAGTCTTGTTTGTATTATCGACACTAACAATTTCTTTAATAACAGAAATACCGTCACCAGAAACGCTGTCACGACCACCAATTTCTAAACAGCCTGTATTTTCATTTGCAGCTTTTTTCCCGCCAACTTTACGAGAAATATCAAGATACGTGTCGCCGCCAAGTAGTTGAGCATGTGTCTTTATCTGAAGCAAAAGTGTTATGGACTACAACGACCAGCTGGATAAACTTGCATGCGACAAAAACTGCTGCAAACCTTTCGAACAATCGGGCATTACGTCCCTATAATGTAGGGCAATGGTTTTGGATTGTCGGACGACTCTTCTAGAAAAAAAATTGATACCAAAGATCATTGATTTTCTGTTACTGACTGGCCAGCTAGCTACTAGTGGCCCAGAAGTCATGTTAATTCTATAGACTTTAAGAAGCTGATTGTGAACGACTTAGCAGACCTTATGAAATGAAAGTTGCATTGGGCTACATTATAATTCTACATACCTTTGGTGGTTTGGGAATGGAGGGTCCTTGGGTTAGTGAGCTAACTGGCGCGTTGGGGGACTATGGATTGTTAAAGTATTGTTCGTAACCATAAAAGCATTGTGCCGGTCCCGTATTTCACGTTTTTGCAGGTGCAGGTTAAGCACTGGTTGGTTTACCGGAAATGACGTATTGTAATGCCACATGTCGGCCTAGCGTAACTCCGCCGTACTAACTAATAAGTTGCATTGTTATTGCTAAAAAAATTTTGCCGTACCTATAAAGAAACCGATAACAAACAAACAACTTGAGTATTATTTATGTAAAATGTGTATAATTAATACTTGTCTCCTTTTTGAAAGTAATTAGTTATTTCTAGTTGGCATTAAAGGAAATTATTCGACTTTAAAAAAAAACTAAAAAAACCAACAATCATAAAAATCACTTACCACAAAAACTGATACCTAAACAAGAATCATTGGCGAAAACAACCATGCGTAAAGCTTCAACAAAACCTGGCAACCAAAAATGTAAAGAAACCATTAAATAACGTCCTGTCACGGCATATATCTGGCTTGCGGAACTTCTCCATACTAAATATAAGTTGCATTGTTATTGGAAGTTAACACCAGACGTCTTTTGTTATACAGGACGGAAAGGTTGAATCAGTTTCATCGACGCATCATTAAGCCTCAATCTCTTCCCCTCAGTTTCATTTCGTTTTGTTAGTATTGTTATTTGTTATGTATTTATAACCTTGATTGGGGTATGTAGCTTTTGGCCTGGGCCCCAAAAATAAAATTTTACTGAATCAAAATCAGACTAATCAACAAACAACATTAGAAAACAAAAACCAACTCTTTTGATGCTTAATGCGTCTTGCGAGCTACTAAACGTTTCATGGGAATTAGTCCACGAAAAGTTCAACAAATACTTGCTGGGTTTAACCAAACCTTGAAGTGACACAACTGATGTTTTAAAAGATGGTCAGTGTTGGCATTGTCAGGAAAGTGCAAAGTTAAGCCCGCATTACACACGCTTTGTGCTAC